>JBBPCS010036856.1:0-21214 GCA_037974645.1 Hollardia meadi
CAGTGTATTAAGCGGCAGGTGAAAGCGCGAGTTGAAAATATTCAACTCAAGCGAAAAGTTCACATGTATCGTGGGGCGGGGTGACAGAGCCACCGCACGCCCGCAGACAGCTGCTGAGCTCCGGGGAGCTTTCGGACAGAGGGGCGGGGGCAGAGCGGAGCTTCTAGAGGAATAAACAACCGGCTGCTCAGAGTCGCACAGAACTCAGACATGCACGCCATCGGTGCTGTGTGAGGCGAGAGTCCTACACTCGACTGACCATAATCCATATTTCGAAGTAGCTCCATACAGCTGACTTGTTGAAGCTTGTTGCTGGCGCTCATAATAAACATTTAGCGTCGTTGCGTGCGCATAATTAACATGTCATCTTATCGGCCAGGCACATCGGCAGAATCTGCAGATGCCGATAGTTAACTTTTTAAGCTTTTATCGGCCGATACCGATGTCGTGCCGATATCATCGTGCATCCCTAATATTCTAGTTGAGAACTGGTTTACCTGGTTAGTGTCAGGTCATGCCGATGGTACTCCAAGGCTTTGTTATACTCTTGTAGATGAAAGTAGGCATTGCCCAGCTGGCTGTAGATGGCGCTAAGGATTTGGAGGTCCTCTGTTCCGACCTGGATGGCAGACTCAAAGAAAGACACACCGGCACGATAGTCACCAGCCTTACAGAGCCGCTCACCTTCCAGAGCCAGGTCCAGACAAGATGACTCCATCCTGCAGGGAAACGGGGTCTACGTGAGAAGTGAAAGTAAACTCTACATCCAAAAGTCAGGAGGATTCCAAAGTTACCTCACTCCTGATGCGTTTCACAAAAGCTTTAAACACAAAATCAAATACTGAAATGCATTCAACACATTCAAAGCTCCTTAGTTCCTACGGGGATACAGTCAATCAATAAATGATGTACAAATATAAAGTATTGGAGCCAAACCAGCTTGAATAGGATAATTGACTGCAAAGTCGACTAGATAGTTAACTGGTATTCTTAGGGGCAGCAATTAACAATTACATTCAATTTACTGATGATTAATTTGATTTTTTTTTGTCTTTAAAATGTTTTTAAAAAAAACAACATACCAAATATTCATATTAAAATAACGTAAAACAAAAAAGTTTGCCTGATAAGTTACATAAAAGAGAGCATAATTATCAAAACTTGAACTTGAACAAAACAAAAACTAATTATTAATGTAAACTACTAATGTACTATTGATCATTGCATTGACTTCTAATTGCTACAGTTTTAACCAACCTTTTACAGTACTTATCCCAGAAATGCCATGTCCCAAAATGCAGACAGTGGTATCAATTAAAATCAGAAAACACTGAATGTACCAGCAGGTGTAACACAGGGCTATCTCCTGTGTGTTGCATTAAGACAATCAACCTGACAGTTCAATTAACACAAGCTCCTCTCAAGCATCAATGTAGGGATCATTTCTCATACTGGTACCACTCACATACAACAGATACAGTAGCAAATGTAAAGCAGAGAGAAGCACAATAAATCCAAAATAGGACAGAGCACTTCCTGTCTGTTGTGAGCCTAAAAACTCCCAAACTTACTGGAATGAAAATATGTGCCTTAAACTTAACCATGCACACTAAGTAAACTCAGATGTGTCTGTGGTAAGGACTACAATTTTATAACCTCCACACCCTTTCTACCAACGGAGACCATTCCTATTTGTCAACTGCAAACTGCCAGGAATGAAAAAACAAAACCTGGGTGAATCCATGGAATTACATCATAAGACTGTAAAACAAATCCAGTCATGCAATGGTGCACAGGTTTTCCATCTTCAGGCCTGCAAACACCAAAAGGTGCCCAGCCCACATAGTCTTACAAGACACTACATGAGGGGAAAAAAAACAATAAATAAATGAATAATAAAATGGGCAAGAATATAAAGAGTGAAAGAACAAATATAATATGCATCCACGTGTTAAACAATGGCAAACGAAATATGAGCACAATCCTGCTCCTTCAACATCACAACTTCAACTTGCACATCTGTGGCACATCCTGTACCTTCTTCACATCAAGCATACGGTGCCCTCCTATGTTGATTGTAGGCATTAAAGACAGACCGAGCTAAATGAAACACTTTTTTTGTAAACAAGTACTTAAGTCTATATTCATCAGACATGGGAAACAAATCAGGACATTCTGCAGACAATTTAAGAAAAATATCTATATAATGGAAAGTAGAACAAGAAGTGCATTTCATTTTCGACCTCTCCCAAATCACACAGGTGACACTCCTTTATTCTCCTCTGGAGTTAAGGGTGACATAGAGCTCTGGATGGTAAAAAACACTTAATCAAACTATATGTTCTCAGTTTTGGTTTATACAATATTTCTTCTGACCATTTCTGTTTATAATTTAATAACTGTACTTTATTCCAGTTGACTGATCCTAAATCTGGACCAAACAACACCAGTCTACATTAAAATCTAGAAAGAGGTTTTGTTTACAGATTTAATTCAATCTCTTTTCTTCTAAACATACAGAATGAGAAATGTGAACCTGCCTTTTGAAAAATTATTTGAATTGTGTCCTGATTTTAGTGAAGGTGACATGAAAACAAATTTTTGCCATTCGTCAGTATTCATTTTTATTTGAATAGTGACACTTATTTGAAGCTTGATTTCGGATATCTTTTAATGTCACCCATCAAAACAAGCAGAGGTCATTAGGCATCTAGCTCTCAAAAAGTTGTTGAGTACTCCCTTCTGACCCCCCTAGAGACCCAGTATTAGGGCTCCCAGACAGACGGCACTTCCTCCCAGTCTGTCGTCTCAACCCAACAAACTCGACCACTGCTTTAGGAAATTGATGGTTAAGTTTAGGGCTAAGGTCTGCCACTCCCAGCATGTTGTGTTGCCTTATTGCTTTCTAAGCTATGGAGCTTGCTCATCAACATTTACTGGTACTACTTAAACACACCTTGGTGGTAAGGACAGTATATCTCAGCTCGACATCACAAACCTTCTTTCAAAATTGGAAGTTGATGCAGAGATTTCAGAAGTTGGTATTAAATAAATAGTTTTATAGCTTTACACACTTATAAAATACTGATGTGTTTGTTTCTTGGCCAGAGTTTTTATGATGTATACCCAAGCATGTTGTAAATCTGACATGAGTATTATTTGAAGCTAAAAGAAACAAAAACAAATCCCTTGTTTCCATGTCTAAATTAACATGGTTCCTGACATCTAATACAACTCAAGTCAATGTGAAGTGACCAGGCGCTCACATACCTGTTGCCTCTCCCCATTCTGATGCACTCAAGACAGTTTGACACGACGGACATTTCAGTTTTCTCAATCACTTTCTGGAGCAAACACAGCTCTTTCAGCGCAACACCCTTGACCTTCTCTTCCTTCACGTGCATACACATAACGCACGCAGCCAGTGTCCCAATTTCATGAAAATAAAGAAAACACCGCTCCCTTGTATCTGCTGCTGTCTCTCAGAGCGCCCTGCTAACCTGTGGCAAGAGCAAAACAAAGGACTTAATCCTCTCAGCATTCACGTTGACCTTAACGGTCAGGTGCCGGGGCAAGAGACCTTTAGTTAAAGCAAATACAGTTTAACGCCAGGTTGTTGCCAAGCAGAAATGAACACGGAGAGATTGGTCAGCTAGGCTGCCATGTGTAGCTGACTGTAGTATTTCTCTATCTCTATCTCCACTGGTAACCTGCATCTCTCAGCCACCTGATGGTGTGTGTCACTTTCAATTAGGCCAGACGTCAGTGGTAATTATAGCCACTTTAAGTGCCTCCAGTGAACCCTAAGGCTATTTGCTTAACACTCCATGAAATAATCATTCAGGGGCAGACTTCCTGGATGGGTACGAAGTTTTCTATTTACCCTTCAAAAATAATTTACCTTCATGATCATATAGATTTTAATGAGATGGGTTATTCAATCCTGATTTAAATAATTCTCAATGATTTCTTGGGGCAAACCCTGCATAGACGACACAATGATGTATTAGTGAAGGAAAGCCAGAAACAAATTTACACCACATCACACTCCCTCTCTTCTCCAAAGCTTACATTAACTCAGCTGAAGCTGATCCAGAGAAATCCACTTGTCTAAATTAACTAAGAAGTCTGGAACAATGTGCCCTCTAGGGGAAGAACCATTATGTTGCCTCATCATTAGGTTGAGCGCAAGTCATGTGACTTTAAAGCAGCCACCACAGCTAGCACAATCATTATATACAGTAAACAGAGTGAATTTTGGGAATAACTCAACAAAAGAGCATGTGGAAATGTTTTGGACTGGTAAAAGTCAGATAATAATGTTTTCGAAATGTTTTTTGTTGTTGTTATTTTTCACCTTTACCGTAGCTGCTCCAGTGCAGCTTGTCCTTATTAATGCGGGCAAGCACCAAAACCTTAAAAACACTCCTGTCTGCTATCTACTATCTTGACAAGACACTGCAGTGGTTAAGACTAGACCAGCAAGTATCTGGATATCTGATTGTTTAAATAACCCGAAGGCCAGTCTGTTATTGAGTACAAAGAGAGGAATCATTAGAGCAAAATGTGCCTAGGGTAAATTGACTTGCCTAGGCTCGTATGTACCATTTAACATTACAATGAGGTGATGAAATATACAGCGTGTCAGCTCAATACTATGACAACAGTCCGCAATGCGTTGCATATTCTCACAATTGTTTCAGTCGTGCCATGAAATATTTACATTGCGGTTAGTAGGGACCTCCTGTAGTCTTCTCGGGATATTTAATCAGTTGGCCAATAAGGTGTCATATTACTGCTGCAGATAAACCGTTAACAAAGTGTTGTTTACTTATCCTCACATCTATTTGGACACACTAATCTGTAAATATACATATAAAATAAAGCACAAGCAGGTTTTTACTAAAATTACATTTGAATACACTAATAAAATAATGAATATTTAAACATTTAACTGACTGTGTCTGATATTCCCTTTAGGCTTAACAATATAAGAACCTATCACAGAAGACTAAGAAAACCAGAAAACATTCACACATTTAAGTAGCTGTAACCACATGATTGGGACTTTTTTGCTTCAAAAGGTTATTCTGTTAATAGATTATCAAAACTGCTTCAATTTATTTTTTGTTGATGGACTAATCAATAAACTTTCAGCTCTAATCCAAAACAAATATAAAGAAATATAAACAAATCTATATTCAAAGTTAAAGCATTCAGGATATCTGCTTTTATCACACTAAACAAGCTTAGAAATATATAAACTTTCTTCAGTTACTCAACTATTAAAACACATCATTTTGCAGTAATTCTAAAATTTACAAAGTACCTAATGCTACCACATAACATCACACATCAGATGCTGAATATACAGCCTACCTTTGGCGGACATGAAGTAGATGTTCTCTGTCCTGTACATGGTGCAGAGAAACGCTGCCATACATGACAGTCAGCCTAGCAGTCATAACAAGGTGAACACAGCCAGCAAATGAACCACATCATGGATCCCTGTCAACTGCCAAGCTAAAGGGAAAACGAGGAAAACTGAGGAGGGATCTACACACTTCCATAGGTGAAAGTCCTCGAAAAATGCTGAATACTTCTATGCATGGCTGCCATCGAACAATGTAAGAATTCAGCCGTCACACTATCTCTGTCCCTCCTCTTATCTTGAAACTGGAGCCGAGAAACAAGAGCAAACACTCAGTGACAGGCACTGTCATGTGTTCGCACCAGCAACATCTTTATTTCATTAGCAAGTCACTTTGAGGATGCAGAACTCTCTATAATTTTAGACCAAATGATTTAAAAAAAGATTAATCATGAAAATCATTGGCAGGACTATTCATAATGGAAATAATTGTTAGTTGCCTTCCTAGTTCAGTTCCCAACTTCATTCAAGGCACAATGTTCCCTCATGTTTCTTTAAGTTGCAATATGCAACTTAAACAATATTGAAGTAGAATATACAGAAAACATTTTGTGGCCACTTTATCAAATAAACCTAGTTAGTATTGGGGATGATATCAACTTGATATGTGGCCATTTTCCACTTGAAAAAGGTCTCATTCGCATCATACGCTTGGCTACATTGCGGTATTCAGATGATGTTCACCTCCTATACAGTGTAGGGCTGCAACTAGAGGTAAACCAATTAATCTGCACCGATAGGACGTTTTCCCAACTAGTAGTATTGGTGGAACTAGGATCTGACAGTGGCCGATGGCTGTGCAGACTCCAAAACTTAACTTCTCAACTGGAATTACTGACTTTGAGAGAAAATAATGGGTCAAAAAACTTAAAATTGCTCCCATCTAGATCTTTTACAGTTAGTTTGATCATTTCCAGATTTGATTTATTAATTACTCCGAATTGGATATTCAGTTCCAGATTTATATAGTTTAGGTATTTATTAGTATGAAATTGATTTTCAGTGAACCAGGGGTGGGGGGTGATATAGGCCATTTAAGTGGCTATCGGCTTTTTCCTGCTCCAAACTATCATTATTATATCGGCCTTTGAAAATCCACACTCAGTCAAACTCTGTTTAGTTAGTCAAACACAGTTAGTCAAACACAGTTAGTCAAATAATCTGCTGATTATTTTCATGATTTATAGATTGTTTTGTCTAACAAATGTTAAAAAAAAAAATTTCCCACAGCCCAAAGTGATGTCTCCTTATTGCTTATTTTGTCCAACCACAAGTCCAAATCCCAAAGACTCTTTATTTACCATTCATTTATCATAAATAACAAAGAAAAGCAGCAAATCCTTACTTTTACAGAGGCTGGAACCAGAAAATGTTTGACAATTTTGGGTAATTGATTATAAAAATAGTTCGCAATTGATTTTCTTTTCACTGATTAATCAATGAACTAATCATTGCAGTATGGTGCAGACTGGAGTGCCAAGAAACCCACCACTAGCCTGTACTTTTGGATTCATCCTTCCCCTGACCATGTCAAAACCGAAACATGAAATTCAACAGACCAGGCCACATTTTATCCTCTCTACACTTCACTACTCCCATTTGGGTGATCGATGTGAGCTTTTTGTTTTGATATCTTCCTCACATACCACTGCATTGAGCTGTCCTGGACTTGCTTGCTTCCCTGTTGGCTTGAATGAGTCTATTACCCTATGACCTCATTTACTGACTGAAGTGTTTTCACCCATAGAACCCAAGCCGACTACATGATTTTTTGTTGTTTGCATCATCCTCTGTAAACTCTAGACTGTGCATTGCGCAAAAATCCCAAGGGTGCTGTGGCTTATGATGCAGGCCAGGGACCACAACGTCTGGCAACAATCACACCATGTTCAAAGACACTTAAGTGCTTTGTAACATTTGTCAAACGATAACTTCACTTTTTGACCTGTCTGCATGTTTTACGTTATTTTTTCCAGTGGCGTTTGTAATGTGGGTTGTCGCTATCAAAGTAAAAAAAAAAAAAGAAAAAAGAAAAAAAAAGGAAAGCAGCATATTAACACAAAAAAACATAATCACAATAGAAAGTTGCAGTTGGCAGTGCACTGAAAAAAAAACATTGACAAATAAAGGGAATATCACAACACTGGGACAAACAATTAACTTGGTAGTTACATTTGAACAGATCGTTTTCACAGCCTGAAGGACAAGTTCAACAGGAACTGAGATTATGGCCATGTAAAAACAAGACAGAAAGTACCAAATATTTGCCCTTCACTTTTGATTTTGTCTATACAAATCTCATTTTTACACAAATATCATCTTTTTACTGTAACTATTGCTGAATGGAACAATGTGTGCATGGACACTTTGCAAATGAGGTGAGAGCAATTAGTTCTTATTCATAATTTCTGTAGTTTGAAATCCTGAAGGGAACTTTTTTTTGCCATCACCTGCAACATTATATATGCTGTTACTTGACTTTATTTTTTACTGTCTTTAGTAGAAGAATGACCAAAAAGAATTACTTGTGTGCAAAACTACAAATAAAAAGTACTAAAGTACAAAACAGCCCTTTGCTCCAACAGTTTATTTACATATGCTCATGATAAAAGGCCCCAATGTGGCAGCCTAAACCATAACCATTTCAATATGAATACGCCCAACCAATCCCTCTCCAATTAAATGATGCTCTCTAAAGTGTTTACCATCTTTGCTTTTGAAGAAAGATGAGAAACTATCGTGAGACTCAACCCTAACCCTGCTTGGGTAAAGAGCTCGCAAGCAAATGCTCTGGAATCATTCACTTGTTCAACTAGTCAAAAAGAGCATCAGCAACTAGAATACACATACAAATATAGAAGGCAGATTTAAAACGTGCAATTACATTTTTATATGTCCTGAAAGTGATGGATTCTATTGTTAGTTTTTTTTAAGGAAGAAGGAACAGCGAAGCTGCGAGTTACTCTGTCTGATCAGTAAATTATTTTTAGTTAAAAGTCTCATGATGACACAACGTTTGTGATGAGTGTTTGTTTGGGAACAAGAAAGCTGGAAATGAGTCAGTTCAGAGTGAACATGCCATCACATGTTCACTGTCTGTCTGACTGAACGACAGTGACGAGACACTTTAGTCTGTTAATATAAAGACGAAGTCAAAACCGAATAGGAACTTTAAGAAATGCTTCACAGTGACGATAACAAGCTAACACCAAAGGTAACAGAAGGTCGCCTTCACTAGCTAGAAGTGGAGCACGACAAGAGGACTGACA
Source organism: Hollardia meadi (assembly GCA_037974645.1). NCBI lineage: Eukaryota > Metazoa > Chordata > Actinopteri > Tetraodontiformes > Triacanthodidae > Hollardia > Hollardia meadi. The sequence goes on from JBBPCS010036856.1 coordinate 8,701, forward strand.
ACAAAACTTTCAAGGTAATTAGTTCACCTACCTCAAAATGAAGTGCGCAAACACACCACAAACATGGCGCCAACTTGAGAAAATATTTTTACCAACTCAAAACCTTCTAAACTAATCTTTTTTACACGGTTGTTTACAAAACTATCAACCCTTCCATCTGTGAGTAAGAAGACTCCGTTGTGTCTCGGGAAGCAGAAGTTGGAGAAGCCACTCCTCACGCTGAAAATCTGCCTCCAATTAGGATTCCACGGCTGATGCCTTCAAGTGGCATCGGAAATGTTGACATGGCTACGTAAACGAAAACAGTCAGTCAAATATGTTAAAAAAAAAAAAGAAAGAAAGAAAAGAAAAGAAAAGAAAAAGGCTTCAGTGTGACGTTAAGGGGCGGAGGAAAGATGAAGGCCCTCTCTCAAATATTAAAGTCATTACAGCAACATAGGGCAAACGTTGTGATCGTAATAGTAAGGCCTACTCTTGAAGGTTTTTACCGCCCCCTGCCGCACAAAGTGGCTATGTGCTACTATAAATTGAAATACATAAACAGCTCCAAAATCTAACGAGTTGTACATTTTGTTTGGGAAAAAACAAACAAAATTAAGACATAGAGTAGATAATATATAAAGGAGTTCAAAAACTTGGAGAGGGGAACTTCCGCGAAACGCATGAATGCAGCAAGAGGCTCATCAAATATTCTGAGATTTCAAAATAAAAGCCTTGCGAATTAAATTGTAACGACAGATTGAAGTTGCAAATATATTTGATAAAGGGTTATTCTTGATTTCTGGTCAAATGGAATATATTGTGGCACAATCAAAAGCTCAGTAAGAGCTGAAATGACCTTGTGGTGATATTGTTTATCAACTGATGATACCAAGGTCAAGAATGAACATTTACTCTCAACATTTCTTGTTTATTTTCAATTACATGCTTTTTACTAAATCAGTTCTTCATAAATGTCATACCCAAATATTGAAATTTCCAACACCTACCAGACATATATACTCCCTTACCTTTACTAAAATAATTGTGCCCCAACTACATTTAAAAATTGTACTGATTGGTTTGCTATATCTGTCACATCTACAAGAGCAAAAATAAAAGGGGCATATGCTAATAAATGTAGTAAAGCTAATGTTGTCTGATCTGGTCAATGCCCTGACAGTGGAGTAAAGTCAATGTGTCACACAGTAAGTAGGCTAAACAACAAGGCTGGGAGTTCAGATAAAAAAGATATGCTCTCAGTTCAAAAGGATAGGAAAGACGAGAGGGTCACTTACACTAGAACTTTCCTTCTCTGCTGGGGATTTCTTTCAGAGCAACAAACAGACAAAAACCAGAAAAAGAGAATTAACACAGTTAACCCTAAATGTTAATGTGTCAATGTGGGGTTTTATGAATGCTGAGCATGGTCCCACCAGTGGTCTGCAATAAAAGTGTGCAATTCAGAAAAACACATAGGTGAGATGTTTTGATGCTCACTCTTCCAAGCTAAAAAAAACAGGCATTTAAACCTCTGTTGGTCTCCTTGATCTCACATGTGAACCACTAACTAGGTGCCCATAAGAGTTTGAAGCAAACAGCAATGTCACAGCCTCTCCCACTTTGTTTCAAGATGGTTATTTTCACCTTTTCCCAATCATCTTTCAAACCACCCGTCCTCTCCATATAAACTGTGTACTTTGCTGTCCTCAAAGGAGTTTCCACTGTCCTTTAAATGAAGACAGACGGCTGCATCTTGACCTGTGGGCTTTGCTCTATCTTGGTTGCATTTTCATCTCCTGATGTATGTCTCTGTCACTCTCATTGCTTTAGATTTCACATTACTCTGTTTACATTTGGTGAAGGGGCAAATTTCATACTAACTGGGCTCTAAAACCAGGGATGCTGTGTTTATTTAAGATCAGACGTGAGATGCATACAGTGACACTCCAGTCATGTAGGACTACTTTATATTACACTGTGTTTCTCCTCTCTGTTTTTCTCCTCTCTGTTTGTCTGCTCTTTCTAAAAGCTCTAGTTTCTGTGTTGACAAAGACCCACTCTGAGTAGCTTCATGCTTTTAAAGCCTTTCTGAGATGTTTGTATTTATCTTTCATCTCAGTGCTATTTGGCAGAGTGTCTGTCCTGTGGTGAAGAGTCCTAATGAACCCTGATGCTTCCTCTGCTTCACTGGACGTCTTTGCAAGACTGTCTCCAGTCAAGTGGTCATGTTCAAATGACCATTTGACTATGTTTATCAATTCTCAGCACTTGTTGCTCATCTCACAGAATTTTTCTCTGAAACTCATTAAGTGTTCTCCTGCAACTTTACCGCTTACATGTTAGTTTAAGGTTTTAAGGAAAAGCTTTTAGGGCAAGTTCAAAGAAAAAATATATGATTTTATTCATTATCGTGGTTTAGTTGTGTTACAAGGGAATTCAGTGCACGAGCTGTAAGAAAACGCTGCAGCTAATTATTTTAGGGGTGCAAAAAAAAAACATTTTTCTAATCAATCTATTAATCGTCGAGTACAAACTGTCAGAAATGAGTGAAAAATGGCCAAGAGCCTAATGTGATGTATTCAAATGTCTGGTTTTGTCTGATTAAGACTAAGCATATTCACTTCAGAAAGATGAAATCATGTGAAAATCCCATTTGCTGATTTTTGGCATTCTTGTTCTATAAATCACTTCAAAATCAAAACAGCAGATTCATTTTTTTCAATCACTCATTGATAAATCGACTTATCATTTCAGTCTTCAAATATTCAGTTGTAAAATTAAAATTTTATTGTTTTATACCAACAAAATAGTTACTTTAAGTATTGTCATACTGCTTAAGTATATACAGTAAGTTCAAACATTTGAAGCCAATTTAAAATACATTTGGTTCAAGCTTTGGCTTCTTTGGGAGCAGTATTACAGTAGCTCCAGGTAATTTTTAGGGCCAGTGAGAAGAGCTATCATCCCTCTCATGGGCACAAATTAATACAAGCCTCCAGTGACAGGGATCAGAACACATTATCAGTCCAACTCCTCACTGGATATTTCAAATACGAACAAATACTCCTGAACAGCACCAGTTACACTGTGGTGTACCGAGAAGGCCCAGGACAGGAGCGGAAAGGAGAGAACCCACTGGGGAAATCAGACAGGAAGATGGGGTTGTGAGTGGGCGAGGGCGAGGGCTTCACCAAGGCCTGCCGTTTCTTGCGGTCACGCTTCTGGTAGCGGAAGTTAAAAGGTGGTCGCAGTGCCACAGGGCCTCCTACCTCTTCAGAGGATGAATCAAAAGGATGCGGCTGCTGTCGCTGGTTTACTAGACCTTCATCAGACTCACTGGAAGATGAGGGGTTGAGGGGGTTAGAGGGATTAACCACAACAGAGGGGTCAAAGGGCACAGGGTGAATGGGCGTGAGGTCAGATGGCGATGGTTGAACAGCAGGGGGCAGTGTGGGGTCAAAGGGAACAGGCTGCGGGATGTTTCCTGGGTCACTGATCAGAGACGGGAAGGTTGGGATCACAGGGTCTTGAGGGAGGTCGTGACCCTGAGGCTGCACCGGTCTGAGGATGTCCACATTCTGCAGACGGAGAGACAAAATCACACCGAACTCATGTTTTACAAGCTCAATCTCGCCGGCTGCAAAAAGAGCAATATTACATTACACACCACAGCTCTTAAAAGGAGTAACGAGACAACATAATTATAGCACAGAACCATACAATTTGAAAATCTCACACATTCAAGTTAAAGTACATACACACAAGCAGAGCATACATTTTGAGACACACACAACACACAAGATATGACAGTATAATTATATGGCCAGTGGCATTCATTCAGAAAGTTAAATTAGCATTTTGAAGGTTGCTTTAGCAATATTTGAAACAAAATACAGCATAAAACATTCATCACATCTCGACCAAGCTGTATAGGTTATTACTTTCCTGACTGCAGTCCCACAGTGTGAAGGGATTGACATTTCATATTACATTTTGATGAAGTTTGTTCTTTCTTACTTACTTACTGAGTGCCATATTTTAATGCGCTTCAATGTTCTATTTTCTTTCCCTTTTGGGAGAGGGGGGGTTGTACATGTTTTTTGCATGCACAAGGGTCACACCTCTGTGCTGTATACTGTCACGGTTCACAGATTATGATAGAGGAGAATATAAATAATTTTATTTGGTATAGACTTGAAGTCAAATTTCCCATGTAGGTCAAAGTATCCCCATGAATTCCATTGGTTTCTTGTTCGTCAAGAAACAACATGAGAGCTCTGAGGTGTGGAAATATGTTAAGATATATGTATTTAAAATAACATTTTTTTTTTTTAACTTTTCTGACTGTTATCCACCACAACACCAAGGCCTTGTCTGTGAAAACTTGGCAATAAACCCATTTCTCATTCTAATGCTACATATTTCTTCACAGCTTCCTGTACCTGTACTTTGAACATCTCGCAGGACACCTGAACATCAGGATCCACGCTCAAGTCTCCGTGCACAGATCCTGCACAGAATCCTGCAGTCTGTGAGGAGAAGATGAGACATTTTGTCAATTTCTTTTAGGATACTGGGTCACTAAAATCAAGGAACAAAAAAAAAAAAGCAACAGGAAAGAGCAGGGAGGGTCAAAAACATATAAATAAATAATAAAATAATAAATGAAAAGAGGAGAGGAGCTGTCAGGCTCACTTCTTAAAAGAATCAATTACTGCAGCCGTTTAGCGGTGTTAAAACTAAAAATGAATCTGTCATGTCTTCAAGTAGGACTTCCAGTAACTGCTCCAGATATAGTAAACAACATGCTGACTGATGTTTATTTCAGTTTTTAGAACAACATTAATTTGAGTCATAACAGTGTCAGATTGTCAACATATCAATTTTCAAATAATGTAGCGCATTCACACAATGTTGTCTAAAATTATATGCTGTCTTTTGCCCTTTGAAAAAAACATTTTTAAGTACCCCAAATCAAGATTGGAATGATCATCGAACAAATGTTTTAGTGTGAATTTTCATGCTTTCACACTAATTTAGCATTTTAACATAAAATTTTGAGTCTGTTGGCTCTCTGGATTCTCCGTATTGAGTACCTCTGTGTCTGTGTCGAGTGTCAGTCGCTGGCAGGTGCCTCTTTCTGTCACTCCCTCTGGACACTCTTGGACCGTGTACTCCACAAAGCTGGCTCTCACTGGGTGGACCTCAAATATAAAAAATAATATTTTATGAAAAGGGCAAATTGCACAAAGAGACACACAGGTGCAGAGTGCTGGCATGGTTGCTGCAATGTAACAGCTATGATCTTGGTTTTACAGCTCTAAAAAATGTGAAGGTGAATATGCAAAGAGGAGCAATAGAGCTTTTTGTCACCAAGCAACCTATTTAGTTTCTCTTTTGCTCCCCAAACAAAAGCCTGGCCAGACAGTAAGGTAAGTAAGGAAAGCCTTCAGTAATCCTTTGCAACCTTTATATCATTATGATTATTGTGGAGCAGTAACAGTACTCATCTGGCAGAAACTCAAAGGTGGACTGTGCCATCTATTCAGAACACCCAGAGTTTTTTCTTAAGTGTAATTTCCTAATAAAACATAATATTTGACACATTGTTGTGTTGTCAATAACTGCATATTCGGTCATACCTGTGCTGCAGCTCTAGTGATCTTCTTCACTCCGAGCCCCGCACCCAGTGTGGACTGTCTCTTATAGGATGCGAGAGTGATGCGAGCAGCGTTCACGGCCTGCTGGCTATCCACCGGCAGCAGGAGGGGGCAGGTTGGACAGGTCTGCTGGAGCTTCTCTGGGGGATCTACAGGGACCAGACAGATATAATAATGGATAGTATATACTGTAGATGGCTAAGTAAACATTTGCACTGGAATTACAACTAACAAAATATAATATGTTGTGCAGAAACGCATGGGCGTGTAAAAGCATTAATTATCAGTATTAAGTAAAAGCTGCATTGGCAATAAAACATATTTTGGAAAATCTTGTAAATTATTTGATGAAAAAATAAAAAAACATGCACCAACAGTACACTTAGACAGGTGTTTTCATTTATTCTGATTAAATACCGACAAGACAAATACAAATAAATACAGACAAGACAAATACAAATAAATACAGACAAGACAAATACAAATAAATACAGACAAGACAAATACAAATGAAAATATCTATGGAGAGAAAAGTTTTTTTCTTTTATTCTCCTTTTTAAGACACACAACACAGTGTAGTAAAATCTTTATTTTCTCCCTATGTTGAAGTGAAAAATGCATAGAATTATTTCCTGAGTATACGTGTACATGTTTGTTTGTTTATTTGAATATAAATAACTATATACTGCTCCATATTTTTATTTTTTAAATATCCTACTGTATTCTAAACTGAATTACCTCTATATATGTTCTGTGTGTGTAGCACGAAGAGGAATACTACAAGTACATTTCCTTGATTCCTATGTCCATATTGTAGAATTTTTCTTGATATGTTCAAGGCCTGAGGTTTGTTGGGATTTATTCTCTCCATGTAGAGCAATGAATTAGTATACAGAGGAATAAAACATTCCTTTAGGCTCCTGTGTTTCCAATTTTGAAACAGACACAAAGAGCTCTTGTGTTCATCTGCCATTCTGTGATATAGTAGTACAGATGTTAAGTATAACAACTGCCAAAGTCAAACATCTAGCGATATGTTTATGGTACCTGGAACCAGAGTGCAGTCGTAGCTGTACAGGTAGGAGTATCCCTCTGATGTGTGGAGAATGGTGGTGTTACAGTTGCCAGAGATTTGCTGGAAAGAACAAAATAGGAAGAACCCCTGTCGTAACAATCAAAGTTACTTTGCTGCATAGATTTGGAAGTGAAGTGAAATAGCTGAAACATTCCAAGACAAACTGACTTTAAAGGTATGTGGGCTCTTGTTCTGCTATCTTTGTGAGGACCAAAGCTTTAGATCTTGAGAGTGAGGACTTTGAGGAAAATCTTCTTCAATGGACTGTTTGTGGGGTAATACTTTGTTTTGTTTTTTTCTTTTAAAGATGTATTATACCTACATACAATAATACATAAAATGTGTGTCTGACATGGCATTTGAAGAAAAAAGCTTTGGTCCTCACAAAGATAGCAGAACAAGAGCCCACATACCTTTAAATGTGAATGTGGGAATATTTAAATATTCTTTCATTTCACAAGTTTAACTGCTGTACACAAGATGTCTTCTACTTCACTGTTAAGTCCATTCCCAGTGTGAGCGATGGAGGCTTTGAATCCAGCCAGCCATCTTAAATATGGGACCAGGATTGGCTTCCAAACCATTTGTGATGTCACAAATCATGCTCGTAGGCCTGCCTCTTAAAATCAGACTTTCAGAGAGCTTTCAGCAATGGATGTGAAAACCACCCTATAGTGTCACACTCTCTCTGACTCTGCACACTCTACACACACATCATTCTACACAGTGAAGCTCAAACTTTCAACTATAGGAAAAAGAAGAAAAACATTTTGACTGGAGGATTTAGTACTTAGTACACTTTAGGGTTTAAATTAAATGAAGGTTTAGGCCAGTGTTAGGGTTAACGTTTAAAGCAACAATACAGAAAATACCCTTCTGCAAAAGAGCAAAATCTCTGTATACAATATGGAAATTCTAATATCAAACAAAAAAAGGGGGTAATAAGAAATTACTTCATTAGATCTGTTTTAAGCTAGCAATGACACTTAAGGAATTGAAGGTTTTGCAGTGTAATGCAGTGCATTATGTACATTATGCCAGTGAGAGTCCTCACAAGCATAGCACAAGCACAAACACTTTTTTTTCGAGATGTGCATGTGTGTCCTACTGTTTCCATGAATGGTCTGACGTCACAGCGTTTCCATGGTTTTGGGCTGCCTATGTGACACTTGGTCTCCAGGACATCCAGGTCCAGGTAATACACATTGCCCGCAGGGCCCTGACATGCACAACAGAAACACAAGTAATACAAGAGAGGAGATACAAACAATGCTGTGCACTCAGATTATCCAGCAGCACCAGTATTTTTGTATATGGAAAATAGGAAAAAATTTCTGTCAAGCACCTTCATTTGTTCATTACATTTTTAAGGAATTGTTTATGAGGCACTCTGTCAGCAGTACCTTGGGCAATATTGATTTGAGTGGTAGCACTGAAAACAAACATTAAAGAGGTGTAACTGCAGCCTTTTCAGGTCAGGAAGTTGAACTGAGCCTCTTAAGACCCAATATATCCCACAGTTGGCTACAATAGCCTTCAGCAGCTGACAGCATGAAGTTCAAATGGCCTGTTGTGTCCCAGTAGTCCTGAACCAAAATGACCCGTACTTTATTAACAGCCACTGCAGTCCTGAAGGCCCCTTTTCATGAGGCGTGAAAGCAAATGGCTTCTCATTTCATGACATAAAAGTCTTTACTTCTCTTTTAATGTTACATTTGTTGTAAGTAACATGCAGTGATGGCGGTCCTTCACAACAAAGTGCCAGCGGCAAATATTTATAGTTGTTTTCAGTCTTTAGTTTTTGCGCACTAATGTAATTGCTGCTATTTTTCATGTCTTGTTTCAACACAAGGGTCTGGGGACCACAATAAGCAGGGCTTAATTTCATTAGAATTTCATCAATGTCATCACAATGTGACAATGTCAGCGGATGATTTCTGATTAGACGTTTGACTGTGCACAGTCATTTCTAGCAACAAAAAACAGAGCTTCTCAAACGGGATCCCACTGACATGAAGATGAATAAATCTATCTATCTATCTATCTATCTGACTTTGTTTTATCACAGAGATGTTTCGATATTTCAGCAACAACAGAGGGGAAAATAAGCTTTCCACCCCAACTTCCCTTGTTAAACATGAACAAATCACCCACTGACAGAGTATTACAACAACCCCAGGCAGCTTTCCGCACTGGGGTTTGTTGCTGTACTGACCTGAGCGTGCAGGTGGACATTTGCAACCCGGTTGAGGGCAAACTTATAACCATCGGTGCGATCCTCATTGATGTAAGTGATAGCCAGACGAGACAGCTTCTCCACTGCTTTGTCATTACAGGGTATGGGAGAAAGTTCAATGGGTGTCAATGCAAAACCCTCGCTGTACACAGACACAGTGTGAATGGAAAGCAGGGATAATAGCAGTAAAAATGTGCAGATGGATGTGTCCATGGTGGCAAGGTTTTCAGACAACAGCTAAAGGACAGAGCAGGTTTAAAGTGAAGTTTGTTCTCCTGTGTTTACGTTCAGTCTCGGCAGTGACTTTTGGACTCAAAGCAGATGTTGAAATGATGTCAAGGGCAAAGTTTATTTGATGTCAGAGGGTGAGTATTTGTGAATGGATGTTCCAGTGATTTGCTTAACCTGGGGAACTATCATTCCTATAAGACAAATAGAGTGAATGACAAACATTTTATTCATAATATACAATCCCAATTCCAAAAAAGTTGGGACATTACGTAAAATGTGCAAAAAATGCAAACCTCTTTTAACCTAAATGTAATTGAATACAGTACAAAGACAAGATATTTAATGTTCAATCTGATAAACTTTATTGTTTTTTATAAATATACGCTCTATCGGAATTTGATGCCACTCAGTAAGTGTTTGGGAATCTCTTCCCTTCACTAATTGTTGAAGTTTTGAAAGTGGAATTCCCATCCCTGTCCCATTCTCGCTTGATATATGACTTCAGTTGCTCAACAGTTTGAGGTCTCCGTTGTCGGATTTTGAGCTTCATAATGCGCCACACATTTTCAATGAGGGACAGGTCTGAATTGCAGCTGTTGTAAGGCGCGCAGAATGTGGCTTCATTGTCCTGCTGGAATAAGCAGGGACGTTGTCTGAATGGCAGCATATGTTGTTCCAAAACCTGTATATACCTTTCAGCATCAATGGTGCTTTCACAGATGTGCAAGTTACCCATGCATTAGGCACTAACACACCCCCATACCATCACAGATGCTTTGTGCTCGTACCAATCTGGATGGTCCTTTTCCTCTTAAGCCCGAAGGATACAACGTTCATGATTTGCAAAAACTATTTGAAATGTGGATTCGTCAGACCAAAGGAAAGTTTTCCACTTTGCGTCAGTCCATCTCAGATGAGCTCGGGCCCAGGGAAGTCGCCGGCGTTGCTGGATGTTGTTGATATATGGCTTGTGCTCCGCATGGTAGAGTCTCAACTTGCATTTCTAGATGCAGCAACAAACTGTTTACTGACAATGGTTTTCCAAAGAGTTCCTGAGCCCATGTAGTAATATCCTTCATAGTATCATGTAGGATTTTAATGCAGCGCAGCCTGAGGGATCGAAGGTCACGAGCATTCACTTTTGGTTTTCGTTCTTCCCCCTTACGTGCAGAGACTTTTCCAGATTCCCTGAATCTTTTGATGATATTATGGGCTGCAGATGGTGAAATCCCCAAATTCCTTGCAATTGTGCGTTGAGAAACGTTGTCCTGAAACTGTTGGACTATTTGCTCACAGAGTTTTTCACAAAGTGGTGAACCTCTCCCCATCCTTGCTTGTAAAGGACTGAGCCTTTTGAAGATGCCCGATGCCCCTTTCATTTTCAATCATGTTACTATCACCTGTTACCAATCAACCTCTTTACCTGTGGAATGTTCCAATCAGGTGTTTATGAGCATTCCACAATTTTCCCTTTCTTTTGTTGCCCCTGTTCCAACTTGTTGCTGGCATAAAATTCAGAATAAGCATATATTTACAAAAACAATGAAGTTGATGAGAAACAACATTAAATATATTATATTTGTACTGTTTTCATTTGAATTGAATGTCAAAAAGGATTAGAAAATTATTACATTCTGTTTTATTAATGTTTTACAGAGTGTCACAACTTTTTTGGAATTGGGGTTATAGGTTTATATGCATGCACAAATAAAATTTCAGGCTATTTTTTATTCTCAGTGCAAGGGAGTGTTTTAATCCTGACCAAATGATGCATTACATTATAACCTGTGCCAAAAAATTACATTGTGGGTCATACATTGAGGCTGTAATAAGAGCATTTTACCATGAGGGGTCACTGTGAGTCTGGTGTGCTCCACTGGGGGAACTCTTAAAACTATGTCCATCAGGCAGAACTGGGTTAATGATTCACTGCTATCCAGTCTCTTGGACTTGCTTTTGTATTACAAAGTCGTAACTGAGATATTTGTGTTTCCTGTCAGGATTTTATTGAAAAACCTGCTGACCCTTCATCTGAGTTTACTTCCTTATGGTAAATTAGCAATGGTAATTATCTCAGCCGTTCAAGACCATTGTGTTATTTACAAAAATGAATCAATCCATTAAACCATTCATCATAAATGGAATGTACAGTATATGTACAGTACTTGTTTGGTATTTCAAAACAGTAAACATTTTAACGGAGCTACACTGTCTGTTACAGGTGGGGCTCAGATATTTTGGAGCAGTCAGAATGGTTCCATTGTTCCCAGCAAGATCGATTAAAGTCTACAGTCGAGGACAGAGAAGGACACAAGCAGGCACACTCACACACAGATTTCTTCAGTGTGAAAACAAAATACATGAATGATTCAAAAATCTTGTCTGTGGACACTTGGAATAAATAAGAAAATGTCATTTTTATTGGTCAGCAGCCTGGCTCCAGGGATGACAGTGTTGATTGGTCAGTGAGTTGGTCCACCACTTTGATCCAGGCTGAAATATCTCTAAAATGTCTACCAGATTTTATCATGAAATTTGCTACGGATATTTGTGGTCCCTACAGGATATATTTGAATGACTTGGGTGATCCCCCTATTTTTGTCTAGTGCCAGTTGGTTCTGGTGGGCCAGGGAAATCAAGCTCACAATCTCAGCTAAATCAGCTGATCTGAAAGCCAGCCCCCTTTAGCTGATGGCTCAGCTGATTCTCTTCTATGCATTCAATTGGTAAATCTCATACATCAATACATCATTACTTAAGCTGCTTTGACCTGCCTACTCTTCCTGCTTCCTCTGCAAGCCATTTTGCAACCCACCTCCACCCCTGCTCCTCCTTTTTTATGCGGTGTCTGACTTAATCAATGTCACTTCTGTTGTCATTGATGCCTGCTCTGTAAGGTATCCAGGGGTATTTGCTGCTTAGCCATAGCCTCAGGCTTTCCATGTAGGCACATGGAAGGGCAGGGAGCTCCCAGAACAGAGCCATACCGCCAAATATAACTTGATGCAAATGTGAATCTAAGTTTCTTTGACTATAGTGGTCCTAACAGAACTGAAAATTCTGTCATTATCTCACCCTGATGCTGATGGAAAAGTTGGGTGAAGTTTCTTAGTCCACAAGACATTTCTGGAGATTCACAGCAAAACAGCTCAATGACCTTAAATGTGCGTGCATGCAATGCTAGATGAGCCCAACGAGAAATCGCGATCTCTGCAAACCTCTGGGTTTACCTGCTACTGGGAGGCTTGTGTCTCACACACACACACACACACACAGGTTTGCGCAGCTATCCTTGTTAGGACATTGCATTGACTTCCATTCATTGTGTAC
>JBBPCS010036883.1:7410-21207 GCA_037974645.1 Hollardia meadi
AGCTAGCTAATGTCTGCCACTACTAGCTAACGTCTGCCCAAGCTAGCTAATGTCTGACATTACTAGCTAACGTCTGCCACAGCTAGCTTAAGTCTGCCACTACTAGCTAACCTCTGCCACTACTAGCTAACATCTGCCACAGCTACCTAACGTCTGCCACTACTAGCTAACGTCTGCCACAGCTAGCTAATGTCTGCCACTACAAACTACCATCTGCCACTACAAGCTAACATCTGCCACAGCTAGCTAATGTCTGCCACTACAAGCTAACATCTGCCACTACTAGCTAACATCTACCACAGCTAGCTGAGTATTGTGTCACTAAACCTGGGCATTCTCTCTTGTGGCTGACCAAACATAACCTGCTTAAAATGCTAAAGTAGTGACTACAGCAGGTGTGTAGTACTTCCTCTTTTCTTGCAGTATTGACAGTCCAGAGTGATGGTCAGCTACTTCCAGAGCGCCCATCAATCTCCAGGCTTCACAGAGAAAATAGAAAACAAAGGCTCATCCAATTCAATCATCGGCCGATGTCACTGACACAAGGAGGGCATCAATACTGTAGGGGCTTTTATCAGCTTCATATTCACACAAACTGAAGTCTTTCACTTAAACATTCACTTAAAAATGCTTCTTAATCACACGTGACAGTTTCGGTTACGACTTTCCCAGGAGATACTGCTTCATGCAGGTCTACCTGTATGATACATTTACATTTTATCGATGAGATACTTGCATCTAATTGCCTTTGCATTACGTTACCCGCTCATTAGCATGCTAAATTGTTAGCCTCTGTGGCTTCTAGACGACTTAACCACTTGAACGCCTAGCAAATTGTGTACGCAGCTTCCCATGTCAAAACCACAAGCTCACAAGTTCCATTCGAAGGCAGCAATACGCTCCCATATCAAGCTAATACTGTACATGCTAAATGTAGCATCTTACACTTAAATGTTGGCATGCTATCATGCTCAAGATTTGCATCTTAACTCGCTAAAGTTGCTATTTGAGCGTGCAAAAATGCTAATATTTATTTGATATTAAAAAAATGCTGATTTTGATACTAATAATAATAATGGGTGTTATAATTGTGTTTGTGATGATTGCAGACATGTGAGAGCTGAGCGTTTTGTTCCATACCTGGTGGTGTGTAGGCATCCATTGAGGTCTGGACCACCAGCGACCGCCGCTTCGAAGGCATCGGCACCGCCATCTTCCTCTCTTTGTGCTTGGCCAGGGCGGCCTGCACCGCTTCTGTGTGCACATCTGGAGACACATATACAGGAGAGTTCAGGTCAGATTTACCTTTCAGAAACTTTAAATTTACAGCCCTAGCCACAGCTTACCAACATTTTAAGTTTGAAAGAATTCTGTCTCTTTTTTACAGTTTGAGGTACTTGTAGGGTACTTTTTACTATGTTTATCTGACATTAAGCTGGCTACATTTCAAATAAAGATTTTACTGAAAGAAATCTAATAAATCTATAATGCACAACGTATTATTAAAGATTAAAACAGTGACTCCAAACATTTTTGTCTTGTAACTCCGTACACAAACACAGAGTCTTGTTGGATGCCCTTGTCACGTTCCAGATGTTTGTAAGTTGTCATTTCCCCTCTGAACTTCTCAGATGGTTTCATTAAAAATAACCGTTCAACGCCCAAATGATCCAATATTAGAAAATAATATCCCAAAAATCAATACAGATCGACCATCCGAATTTTGTTTATACGTCTTTCTTTTAATCATCTCACGACTCCTCAGATTTATGATTACTGAAATGATACATCAGTAACAGGGCTCCTTTTTCAGCAGAACAAATACTAAAACTTTTGATACGCAAGTAAATTTAGCTCATCACAATCATGTACTTCTACTACTGTTAGTATTGTTACAATGTGGGATTTTACTTATGGGGTCCAAGTACTTCTTCCACCACTGCCAACTATAAACATGGCACAGCCAACCAAATAACTAAGAGTGAGAGGATGATTTTTCAGGCACCAATAAACGCTGTGGAGTCCAGTGTAAACATTGGGCAAGTGTGTTAAATAATAGAGAAATTAGTCCAGCCGAAGCACAGAGGGGCCGAGTAGAGGACCATCAGCTGGCCCCTGTGTTTATGCTGCAGTGTTCTTGTTACAATAAGCGCCGTGTTACGCCTTTTATTCACATTTGCAAACGTTCCCAGCTCGACGGCGGCTCCCATGAGGCCCTGTGGTTTCTGACTGGATTAAGTTCAGGTAGTGTCGGAGAAGACGTTTAGCAAATTAGCGTTCCTAAGAGCGAGATAAAGCGCCGCGATAGAGCCACAGCTGGGTTTGTTTGAATGGTGTCCATTGCTGGCAGAAGGCAAACACACAGCGCGCCTGACGACACAGATAATGACACGAGTTAGACATTTGTCAGAATGAATGGGGCTCACAGATGTACGTTTGTTTGGCTTGAGTGTGTGCGTGTGTGTGTGTGTGCTTATGTAGGTGAACGGAGGTAATTTAAATCTCAAGTGCAGGTTTATTGTCTCATGGTTGACTGAGTGTGACTGCACAGTGTGTGAAAGTGTGTGTTTAAAGGTGCAGCTTTTCTTTTTCAGTTTAACGGGTTAAAAGGTTTTTTTTACAGGATTTATTTCAAACTCAAACAAACTCTAATTATTAATCCTATATTAATCTTTACTGGACACCAGATGGAACAAAACCAAACATGTTGCCAGAGCTGTGAGAGATTTGTCAAAAGCTTTGTCCGCAGATTTATGCTAAAAATCTGGATTTGCTGCAGAGAGAGGCTGAGATTATTAGACCACTGTGGCATGAGAACGCCTCAGGATGACTGTCCTCGGTGGGGAAGAGTGGAGGTGTTTACAGCTCCAAAATTTTGCATCCAAACCAAAAACAAATCCATGGAAAACCTCCCAGAAAACTGAAAAATGTCCCAGTCAGTCTGTATCTTTGTCACCATAAAAAACATATCTGAACAATCCATATCAAGATGTTTACTGATTTATATCTTCCTCAGATTTTTAAGCTCCCATATGTGGATCTCAGTATCGGTCGGGCATTTTGAACAAAGGATAATATGACCTGCTGAACTCCAAAGCTCTTTTTTTTTCTCAAATTATCTTTTCTTTTTCAACTATTCACATGAAAGAGCACAAAAACACACAGCTGCAGTATCAGGTTTTACCTCATTGTATTCCTTCACTTTTAAACTCTTCCACATGTGGACATGACGCACCCCCCCGAGTACACAGTTGATATGAAATACACTCGGATTGGAAATGTGGCATATTGATAGAACGCAGACACAAAACCCCACAGCAAAAGAGAAGAACCTAATCTGGACTCAATTAGACCCCGTTCAGACCCGGTGTTACCATCCGTCCTGAGTGATCCGATCACAAGTGGACAGTTCTGAGTACAGGTGTGAATGCACCCAAGAAACATTGATCAGACCATGTTCAGAGGTGGTCTGTGGCCACATTGAAAGACTGCCTACTCAACTGACGTCCTCTGAAACAACTAAAAGAAGCAGCAACAACAACAATGGATTACACACTTTGGTTCACTCAGGTAAGCAGCAGATGTGTGTGAACACAGTCTGAAACTTAACAAACTTTGGAAAACAGCTATGGCAAATTCCAGATCATCCGTGCCTTCTTAAAAACTCAACGCCTGTTAATGCCAAGTGTGAACCGTCGGACTCAAGAGCTGTCCACTTGTGACGGGATCACTCAGGACAAAATGTCTTCGTGGTGGCGTCGTACGGGGGTCAGACTCTTACCTGATCGGTAACGTTCGTCTCTGGAACCAGAGGACCGCCGGCGGTGGTAGCGGGACGACGAGGACGGGGTGACCGGGGTTCTCCTTTCCTGGCCCATGGACGGATCCATTCCTGGAGCAGAAAGGTTCAGATTTAAGATTTGTCGCCTTGATATGTTTCCAATATAAAATCTGCTCTGTATTGTTGTATATTTCATGCGTATTTTGTATGCTTAATTATTATCACCCCTCCTTCAAGGAGTTTTAGTTTTTCTTGGAGACAACTGCAATTCATTTACTTTAATTTTGCAGTATGAAACGGATGGTTACAATATTGTAACCCTTGTTCTTTAAGCATAGGCAGATCCCTTTACTGGACTCTATGTGTAAACTCTCCTCCAATCACGATCATGTATTCACCCATTGAAATTTGCATGAACGTAGCTGCCCAATCAGGACCAGCCTACTCAAATACGTGGAATATAATGCTGTGAAACTGCCGTCAACTATCGTGCCACCTCTTCAGCGAGCGGTGCAGGGTCCCATGGATGAAGGCTACACTTGTGCTTATAGACAAGGGTTAGAATATAGTAACTTTTCGCTCTATCTCACACAGGCCCCGCCCTCTAGTGGACTTTATGAGTACAGTGGTTGGAGCCTGACAAATGGTCGGCCCACCGCACCGAGGAGAGCAGTACCTATAGAGTCCAGTAGAGAGCTGGGCCTGTGTGAGATAGAACGACCTCTTTACTTTTTTTATTAATACTTATTTTTGCTGAGTTACACACAGACTGTTCAAATAAAACTTACTCAGCAAGATAAAGTTCTGAAGACCTCTTTAAAATCCTCAATTTAATTTAAGTCACAGGAAATTGCATGAGGCAGCTCGCCACCCAGATCAACAGATAAACACACAGCAGAGAGGGAAAGAAAGAAAAATCTATGTTAAATCACAAAAGTAAAAAACACCTAAAAGGCTATAAGATAAAAAAAATATATATATGTGGAGTTGGTAATAAATACATTAACAAAGACTTATAAATATCTAAAAAGAGATTTCTCTTGAATCAAACCTTCCATGTGAGGTACACACACACACACACACACACACACACACACACACACACACTACACAGAGAAAACAACATCCCCACACACCAATCGATAAGCCTCATGATAACCACCACCCTGATACTGACAGCTATGACCGCTGCAGAGCTGCTGATCGACGAGCATCCATCTGAGCCTCACACCTCCACCCTCGTCTGTCTTCATTAGAGCTCTCAGCGCGGCTCGCCGCCGCTCAGGAGAAAAGCTAAAAGTTGATTAGCCGACCATATAACGACTACCAGCCAGCGCTGGAATATTGGACAGGTCTGGGAAATACCTGGGTTTCCTGTTTCCTCTGGGGTGTCTGGATGGTTGGTTGGATGGGTGGATGGACAACCCCCCCCCCCCCCCCCCCTCCAGACTCGTTCTGCTGGCTCTGTAAAAATCATCTTTCTCTCGTCTGACTCAGTTTCTTTTATCTTCAGATTGTTTACACTTGCTTTATTTTTATCGTAGCACCGTCTGATCACTCTAGAAAATCATGTGTATGCCTGGATTGAAGTATGCGTGACATACATCAGTTACACACTTAGCCTCTGGTGTCTGGTGATCGATTCCACCGAGGCTGTGATCAGACGTCCTGCTGGTTAAGAGCATCAGCTAAAACAGTGAGTTTCTATTAGAGCAGGAACATGAACTGTTCACAAATGTTGACAAAGAGTATCTGTATAAACTTCAACATGTGCACGTTTACATGGTGCACCTGCATGTCTACCTGCAAGAACCCTTCAAACATTTGACTTCCAGTATTTATTATTGTTTGAAACTTCCTGTCAGATAGGGGTGTCACGATTTACACAGCTTTACTTTATCCTGGTGGCTTTTTTTTTGGTTATCGATAGGAAAGTTCAACTAATATTCATAACAAATAAAGAATCCCCAGAAAAACTAAAATACCAACCCCCTCTGGGATTCAACAATAATGGAAAAAACGATAAAAATACAGTTTGTTAGAAAGTTTAAGTTTTTCAAATCTGTCTCGAGTAAACCGTCTTCTCAAACTAATCAATAAAGGATCTCTGAAAAAGCAAACAAACCCAACATCCCCGATGCCATCATAGTTACCTCTGGTGCGGTCAGTTGATCGTCTTTGTGCACACATGCTAAGTGTCTGGAAGTGGCTAATGCTAAGCTAGTTGTGCCCTCTTTGAAGCTTTTTTTTTTTTTTCTTTCTACAAACGTGCGCCAGATAGGCGGAGAGAAACACAATACTGTGAGGAATCAAAACTGTGACATCCCTGAGGTTTGTAACATACCACTACAGAAGGGAGCGGACATCCAATAAATAAATCATCTATCTGATACTGTGATCAGTGATACTCCATCCATCTGACAAACACTCCAAACACTATTTCATGCAGACATGATAAGACCTCACACACCAGCACAGAGTGAAAGCTCAAAGAAAATCAATCTCATTCATTCCCTATCTGTCAACCACTGCAGGTAGAGAGACACCGATCCATATTCAGACCAAATCAGGCGTCGATAAGTGCAGGGTGGTGCCCACAGTGTGCCTTGATGGTGCCCAGTTTCCAGCTCCCAGCTTGGGAGCAATAACTCTTCCAGAGAGTCTTTTCTCCATCCACAACAAGTCTGCAGAGTATTCCTCCTCCCCTGCTGGTGCAGTCTCCTGGCAGCATGATGTTGTTTGAGGCACCAAGCAACATCATAGAAACTCTGAGCTGTTTAATGGACCTCTGAATGTTTGTGCATGTGTCTCTTTTTTTTAGGCTAGTAGGCTCCATTTATAGTGTCAGTTTATAAATTTAGAGTGCACAGCTTGAACGACAACACTGTTGACCAGCCAGTCTGATCGCCGGCTGAACAGCCTGACGTTGGGTTGCGTTTCCCAAAAGTCGATTCTGTTTCAACATTTTATGCCACTGTGTTTTTATTTTTCAGCAATGCCTTTGGTTAAACCACCACAGCCTAAACACACTACCCTCACTCAAAATGATGGGAGGATGGGCCACAATGCCTGATCTGGTCTGAATGAGGCTGAAAGAACTGAGACGGATGAAGCATCAAACACCCACAAACATTTTACTATGTTTAACTCCACTAAGACACTCCTACTTTGGAGCACAAACCCTATTTAACACCAATCAGAAGAAACTTTATTATTAAAAATAATGTAACATACAAAAGATACAGTCAGCATATAGTATAATATATGCACAGCACATGATGTAATAGCATGTGCTCATATTCACATTATCAGACCTTCATGAAATATTATCCTTTACAAATAATGGATTCAATGTACAGACGGAGCAGATTTCCATACAGTAGATGCATTAGTGAAGTAACGGTGGAAAGATCAATTCTTTACAGTTTTCCCAACAGTATAAATATACTTTTAGGAACATGAAGCAGTAAATCTCCAGAGTCTCAGATGTTCTCTGTGTATAATTTCAGGTTTTGTAGTGAGTTCGCAGATCAAAGACAGCGAAGACAAAGGCCTGAATTAATCATTAGAAAGAGTTCACACCACGCGGCTCACAGCCCGGTCTGAATAATGAAGTGTTCTCAGAGGGGAAAGTACAGAACTGCTGAACACAGTCAGAGAGAGGCTGATCTCATTTGGGTTACGACAGAAGTTGGATTCTCTCCTGAGGAAGACGTTCAGTCCTTCTTCAAGGTTAACCACCGACTCATTACAGCAAACCACGAATGAGAAGCGTGACACGAGTCGGACTGACAGCCGGACAGCGCAGCTACATAACATAATCCTAATATATCATCATGGTTGGGTGGGGAACACAAAAACAAATCAGGACCGACGGTGCCGTCTTGACAAAGTGCTTCAGGTGTTGTACTGCTGTGATACATTTTAGATCATTGTGGGTGAAGTTTGTTCGCTGCAGCTCGCTCTCTGAGGTAATGATTCCATGATTCATTGTGCCGAGGCATGTTCTGCGAGTGTCCTAATCAATAAGTATTTTACTGTAACTTTCTTTTCGTGGCTGATGTTGAAAGCAGCATGTGGGATCTCATGATACCAAAGTCCTCTCTGAGTGAACTAAACCTAATCTCTCATGTGAAACCATGTAAATCTGTGCAACGGGGGGGAATCCACGACTTTGAACACTGTAACTGCTTTAATCAAATGATATCAGCCTGACTGTGGACCAAGCGGCGCGGATTAACAGGCCTCAGAGCTGAAACACATCACAGGGAAGAAACCGGTGTCACTGGTGTGTGTGTGTGTGTGTGTGTGAGAGGGTCTGAACATGAGAGAAAGGGGGTATTGTGTGTATGCATGTGCACAAATGTGAGTGTTACTGGTGCAGGCAAGGGTCAGGATACAGTATGTGTGCGTGTGTGTGGTGCGTGTGTGTGTGTGTGTGTGTGTGTGTGTGTGTGTGTGCGCGCGCGTGTCATCTGGTCCCCCAAAGCGAACTAAAGACGACCCCCTCCACTGGGCCTGGATGTGAATACCACACATTTTCTCCTTCCCACTCCCCTCATTCCTTCCCATAATGCACTTCCTGACATATCCCCACCCTACAAAGACAGACAGACACACACACACACACACACACACACACACACACAGACACACACACACAGTATATTCCAGTAATAGCTTTGGCAGTGTGTCTGCTGGTCTCCAGTGACACTCCAGTCCCATCCTCAGCAGTCAGTCTGACGTGTTGTCTGACTGTAAAATGGACTTTGTGGTGAGACACAGTAACATCCATCTGCTGTGTACGAGCAAAACAACTCAACTGGGGCTGATTTAGTAAATGTATGAAGATCAGACTCAACACATATACTATATGGAGGAAAATGAAACCAAACGCTAACAGAGCACACTGGAGGTCTATTGGGGAAAAAACTAATCTAAATAAATAAATGGGTTTATTCTTGGTTTCAAACCTGCCGTTTCCTGCTTCATAAGAATAATTCTCTCTGTGTAAAACCAGCCTGGTTAAATATCCTGAACATGTCAGTGCCTATAGGATGTCTAATGTTGAAGGCAGAAGGAAACTAGGATTACCACCTCGTGTTGTTTCCCTCCGTGCATCAGTCAAGTTGCAGTTTCCCTCCATGTCTGTTCAGACTCATATAATATATATAGTGACTGATAGAGAGCTTGGTCACATGGTGCAACAACAATCACCTGAAGCTCGATATCAACAGAACCAAAGAGCTTGTGCTGGACTACAATGCTTCAAATATGGATGTTGCTGCAGAGAAGCTCTAAATTCTAAAACATGGATTCTTCACACACACGTTGAACCAGCAGCACAGAAGATCTAAACAATCAGCACAGTTTGGGTCACATTTTGTCATAATTAGCGTATTAATTTTTGAGTTATGACTAAAAATGTGCTTAATAGGTCACAGTGACCTTTGACCTTTAACCCTCTGACCACCAAAATCTGATCAGTTCATCCGTGAGTTTAAGTTGATGTTTGTGCCAAATTTGAAGAACTTGCGTCAAAGTGTTCCCGAGAGATCGCGTTCACAAGGATGAGACGGACGGAAGGACGGACAACACAAACCACCAATTTCCACAACAAGACAATTCAAAGTGCTTTACATAAATGATAGAAGGCATCAAGACACAATGTAAAAACATTTAGATAGAAACTGAGTTAAAATTTAAGAAAAAAAGGGCATTCAGATCAATTTTATTGTGTAAGCTATTTTTGTTCTTTTTGATTTTACCGTTGCCGATGTTGAGAGGATACAGTGCGAATTATCACTCCGATCAATATTACGACACAAAACAAGTGTTTGGCCTTAAATCGAGCGTTTGATTTTGTTTAACCTTTTAAGTTGAAGAGTTTTATTTGTGTCTTGTTTATTAGCAACTCTTTCAAACGTCCCGTTTACCTCGGTTCTGCTTTTGTTGACTATTTTTCCTCACGAAAAAGAGTTTTCATCTCGGTAGGAAAAACCTGCAGGTTTTGTTTTTTCTGTTTATTCTCTACGTTTTTATGACGCATAATGCTGCATGAACCGACATTTATTAAAAGGGCTGAAGAAAAGTCAGTTTTACCTGGTGCTTGAGGGAAGAAGGTTCCGATCAGCTTGGATCGCTTCTTTTCATAGCCCTTCTGTGTGATATCACCTGCCAGAGAAAGAGAAAGAGACGTTTACTTTCCATATTCCTTGATAGATTGTTATACTGAAGCCCACAAAGTCACAGGATAATAAAGTATAACATTGCTGCAAAGTTTATCTAAGATATTAAAGCTGGAAAATCACATTTATGTTCTATCTGTAGAGAACACAAAGCAGTCAGAGAGAAAACTGACTTATCACATTATGCTTACTCATTCTATCCACTCAACCAAGACCAGATGGTGCAGTTTGGGTGTGTGAGTGCATAAATTTGAAACTCAAAAGTACTGCAGATGCACTTAATTCACCTTTCACGGTGGAACGAAACCAGCTCAAAACTTGCTGACTGATCTCCCCGTGCGAAGCGATAAATCAAGCCTGCCCACGGTGCCATCAGCAGATCTGAATGCGGCGCGGAGAACATCTGACTCCAATAGCTCTTACAGAACGATTCAAACCACCAGGGGACAGCAGGCGGGAGGAGTTTGTCACAGTTACAAAGAAAGTTTTGGAAACGACAGCCACGGAATTTGGGGAAATGACTGGAGGGTAAATACATATCATCTGAGCGCTTGTTTTTGATTGACCGTGTCTGAATTCATTTAACTCCACCCAGCTCATGCTCCAAGTGGAGGACAGCAAGCACTCGAAGTCACTGACAAAATACTTAAGAGCTTAAGAGTTTAAGAGCTGAAAAAAGTACGAGAGACATCAAAAGCAATCAGAGGCAAGACCGTTGAGGGTGAAAGCCTCCATTCAAGCAGGGCTATAACTAATAATTATTTTTATTATCGATTAGTCTGCCGGTTATTGCCATGATTAATTGATTAGTAGTGTAGTCTATTAAATGTTGGAAAATTGTGAAATCATAAGTTTCCCAGAGCCCAAAGTGACGTCTTCAAACTGATCTTTTGTCCAACCCAAAGACTCTTCGTGTACTAACAGAAATGACAAAGATAAGCAGCAGATCTTTACATTTAAGGTGGAAACGATCAAATGTTTGACATTTTTCTTTAAAAGTCACTGAAGTTATGCATTAATTATCATAATAGTTGGCAACTAATTTTCTCCATTCCAAAAGGCCTCAAGACCAACGAGCTGAACCCAGAAAAGAGTTCCCTTCTGTCACAACAACTACGATGCTTTCCAAACATCGGTCAGCATAAACCAAATTATAACACGACCCTACGGGAAAGCCAGAGTAGATTAGAAAGAGATCTTACATCGACAAAATATGTCAGAGATAGAAAGCAGAGACGGACTAATGTAGAGGCTCAGTGACCACAAGCTGGAAATCAAAAGAAAACGCTGAAATCTCAGATTTCAAAGAGCTCAAAGAGAGGAGACAGGGCCATGCCACAACCTGAAGGACAGTGAGTGACCGAGGCATACTCAAACACAAAGTGCTGGTGATGGATGGTGATGGATGTCTCCGTGCAGATTAACTAAGACACGTCAATCAAACTGGTGGAAGGAGACACAGAGGTCCGGTCAGTTATCAGAGTGTGGTGGCAAACTGACAGGAAAGACATAAAAGAGAGGAAAAGAAACTATAAATGGGGAGGGTCAACAAGTGTAAGAGGAGGGAAAAGAAGAAGACAAGCTGGTGGACGATGCGACTAAAGGAAGGCAAACTAAAGAAGGAGGAGGAGATGAAAGAGTAGGTGAAGAGTGGAGACAAAAGTGAAAGAAATTCAATTCAAAACATCTTATTCATCCCTTAAGGGGCACTTTGAGGCAAGATAAACATGAAAAATAAAAATAAAAATAAAAGCTATGTAGGCAGCGAAATAATGTAAAGATAGAAATTATGAAAGATAAAGATTAAAAGAAGAGAAAACAACTTGAATAAACAGAAGAGTTTACAATGAGGGCTGATTCGCTGCTGACCAACACTGACTTCAGCTTTTAATCTGTAATCTTAATTTTGCACACCTCAGATTAACAGTTCCTTGTGAATGTTCCTTTCCTTCACAGGTGGACAAAATAAACGAGATCATGTGATTAAAGAAACACTGAAGAAACTGAATTATAGTTTTTTTTTAAAAAGAAAAGAAAAGACATTCACAACTCTAAATACTGCTTCTTAAACACTCATTAAGCCTTAATGTGTTTTCTTACACAGACTGACTGACTGAAGCTGCAGATGACGGCTGATGATGCTGTGGAACTCTTTCAGGACTCCCCTGACTGGAGGATGGGGACGAGCGTCGCCCGACTCTGTGGTGAAAGACGCCGTGAAACAGATCTGATGTCTGGTGACGTTAAATCTGCAGCGGATTTGTCGAACACGGAAAAAAAGCTGTTCGCGCGGCTGACTTGACAAATCCTTCTTAAACACACATACGTGTGACTAACTGGCTCGGATCAAGACGCCGACTGCGGGCACGGACGTCATCGGTGACAATGTCAGCACTGTGTGTGTGTGTGTGTGTGTGTTTCTGGTAGTGTGAAGCCAAGGCACATGGCAATAATTAGCATCTCTGGTGGGGGAGCCGAGTACCCTGCAGAGAGAAAGAGAAACCGGCAAATGCTTCAGTTTGAAAAGAGAAAAAGAGACGAGGGATACCTGGAGGGAGGTCTGACCTTGACTTCAAGATACAAACTTCTTAAGACGACACGCGCACACACACACGCACACACGCACACACACACACACACACACAGTGGAGTTTCCATCACTCTCTCTCCCCACTTGTCGCGGAATTGGAAGTTTTAAAGTATCCAAAATGATGAAAATTGCGATCAACTGTTTGTCTGTAAATAAATAACACGCTGCATGAATCTGGTGAAATTTCCTTTTTCATATCGCAGGTTTTTTTTCCCCATCAGGTGAGAATACAAAGACCTTTGGATCAGATGCCATTAACAACATAAGTAAGAACAGAAGACTCGTTCAGACCGCTCTAAAAAACCACAGTCCTGCATTCATCTACGAGTAAAGTGCATCATAGTGTCTTGAAATATGCATGCAGCAGCCCGACGACGGCTCACTATAAGCTTCCTATAAATTATTGACGATCACACATACACATATTGCAGGCTGCCCTCTCTGTGACTCCCTGCACTGACGTCAAGCTCATCCACACTTTACCTTGGCCTTGGAGTCAAACAGTGTCGGGAGTCGACGTGTAAATCACCTCATTCGTGCACTCACACAACGATCTGTGGGTGCTGATGTGATGATGTAATGAGCAACAATGTGATCAATTCTGACATTGAATTCACTTTTTTACGTTTGATTTTAAAGTGATTTTTGTGTGCGAATGCTTTTTAGAATGATTAATTAATCCCTTCATTTGGCTTCTTTATTTCTGTTAAAGGAAATGTGTTGTAGCTACACTCACTGTGGCCCATAGAGAAAAATTAGACTGGTCTGCACAGAGACCTGACCTCAACCACATCCAACACCTTTGGGATGAACTGGAGCACCATCTCCCACCACCAGTCCTTATCTCCCAACATGCACGTCAATCCCTGCAGCCTAACTGTGGTTAGCCATGGTTTTAAAATGAAATATTCAACGATCACATATGGGTGAAATTTTCCAGACGTCCACATAGTTTTGGCCAAATAATGCACAAATATGTTTGGCATAAAACTGAAGTGAAACTCTGCTTCTCACAGAGAGAGAGAGAGAGAGAGAGACAGAGAGAGAGAGAGAGAGAGAGAGAGAGAGACTGTGTGTGGAGGCTCAGTTTGTACAGAAACAGCAGGACTGAACCTCTGTGACCATATACAGTAAGAGAGGGAGAGAGAGAAGGAGGGAGGGAGAGAGACAGAGAGAGGCGGGGAGAGGGAGAGAGAGATGGGGAGGGAGAGAGAGATGGAGGGAGGGGGAGAGAGAGA
>JBBPCS010036893.1:0-21203 GCA_037974645.1 Hollardia meadi
GTGTGTGTGTGTGTGTGTGTGTGTGTGTGTGTGTGTGTGTGTGTGTGTGTGTGTGTGTGTGTGTGTGTGCGTGCCAGTTACATGCTTGTATGTGCAGCTGCATTTTGTTTGGTGCATGTGCTCACCCTCGTCTCGACCCCACAAATTTGCCACCTTCAGAGAACAGAAGGAGAAGCTTTAGCCCTCATGGACACACAGGGTACATATATTTTTAATCTGCTCAATTTTACATACTGTTTAAATGGGTCCTGCATTTTTAATGACTCACTCTCTCCCACTGACACGGCAACCATTATCCTGGCATTGCAATTGTGTTGCTTGTACTGGGTGGTTGAGGCTTGTTGCCGGCTTTATTTCACCTAATTCCCATTCCTTGTGATGTTAAAAGCTAGGATTTGAGTAAAACTAAACTGATAATAGAGCAGCGCTGTCAGCCATCTTCACCCTCAGAGCATTAGGGTGTAGTTTTATGGCTACTGACGCTGGGCAAGCAGGAAGGGCATTAAAGATGCAGAAGGGTTGAGCCTCGGTGATCACTGATCAGTGCTACTTTATGGTGGAATTAAAATGAAAAATGGACCCCTTGCAAGTGTGTTTGTGTCAAGATAATGGTGCATCTAATAATGTGGGAGAAGCAATACATCTAAATACATCCCTGTCTCGCTTAAAGCTGCTTAAACAAACTTCCTTTGCAAAATAAACTATTATAAATTTTACATGTCCAGATCACCATAATTATATGTGAACTTTTGACTTCACATTATTTTACATGTGGCTGGCTCACCTTACATGGGATTTATAATACAGGTCATAGGCTGGATTTGAAAGCTGAAAGTTGTTGTTAGGAGTTGCTTCTCTGGCACAGATTCATGTCTCACACCAGCTAAATGCTCTGAGATTAGATGGTTAGATTGAAAAGCAGCAGGGCTCTGAATCCTGAGGAACAAGACTGAGAACCACGCCGTCGTCCTTCTTCCTGAGAGAGGTGATTCAAATCCCGCTGCTGAAGCAGAAAGCTGCTTGCCTGCATTCAAACCACTGGCAACAAGAGAATTCGCCCCGCAGGGAATAAGACATAAATTAATTAGGTACATTCAAGTACTTTCATTGTAAAGACGATTTTACAAATTTCATGCATGAGTTACGAGGTTGCAAGTCATTTGCAGCATGTTTAGAGACAGTTACAACATCACCTTCAAATAAAGAATCTTTAGGTCTTCAGTACTCTTCTAAAAAGCCATGTCTCCAATGGTGGACTTCAGGGCTCATGTTCAGGCCCGCTCTTGTGTTCTTTAATTCATAAACACATCTTAGTATTTAGCAAAACTATTTGATTAACCTTTAATTTTCAACCCCTTCACATTCAGATTGAGGCATCTAAATACTGCCTAACTGTAATTTCTAGTAAAATGCTGCATCAAACTAAATGTTACATGCTAGCAGCATGGTCCTAGAAATGGCAATGTCAATCATACAGGCATTCATGTTCCAAGGGGATGAGGTACTTTAGTGATAATGACTTTTCCTCTAGCAGCACCGTGAGGTTGACCTTTTGGGGTTTTAGTGAAATATTTCAACTAAGTACAGCTGAGACTAATGGGACAATTTAAAATGTTGACCTGATGATACTGATATTTTGACAGATATTTCGCTAAAAGTAAAAAATGTCAACTTCACGGTGGTGGTTCAGAAAAGGTCAGGGGATCAGAAGCAGGATTCATCCTCTGGGATCCATAAATATATGTCCAAAATTTCATGGTAATCCATCCAATAGCTGTTGAGATATTTCAGTCTGGTGGACCCCGATTGACTGACATTGTGATCCTTAGAGCCATGCTGCAAACCTGGCTAAAAACTATGACCCAACAATATCTCCAGGTCATGTTGCAGCCGGTGCTCATTGCTCTGCCGTTGCCAACAGCTTACAGTAGGTATGTTTTTGTATCCACTCTACTTCTCCACTCCTCTAACGACTCATCCACAGTTGCTTTTATGCCTCTGGCTAAAAGCGATAGTTAAATCTGAAAAACACCTATTCCATCTTAATTAAACTGACCACTGTAACTCTGAACACACTTGGCTGGTTATAACACCGACACATTACCTGCACACATGGAGATAAAATGTAAAGCTGGTGGTCCTTTGTGGTCTTTGACAATGGAAAAAAAAATAGAAAAGGTATCAGAACATTGTGAGTCTAATGGTCTTTTTCTCTCTGTGGTCTTACATCTTATATCCTCTGGCCCATTTGGAATTCATTTTCCCACATACCTAGTTATTACGACTGCTTTTCTCATACAAATCCCCTCGACTAAATGGAAAGCATCTGACAAGTGCTGAAAAATTGTTGCCATTAATACACTAGAAAGCTTTAGCTACCGTATTCTCTGCGGTTGCTCCACAGTATTATTTAGCTGTTGAGTGGAATGCCATTGAACCAGGTGAGGCTGCAAGGACAAAAGCTACGAGTGTTTGCCAAATATGTTTGCTCACACTAGCCGGAGGTCAAAGAGGCCGTAAAATGACATCTTTCACATTCTGTGTAGAATCTACAAACATTTCTCCCATCAAAGCAGAGGTTGACCTAGTGCCTGGAGCTAGGGCTGTACTAGCCTGCAACTTTCTCCTGTATCTTAACTTTACTGGTCCTTCACAGGACTGCAGCTGGTAGGCAGAACTAGGTTGTAAGTTGGAAATTCAAGTCTAATTAGGTCCTATTATTTCAGCACATTGGCCAGCAGGTTTATTCTTTCTATGATAATGATAATAGAGAATGTGACTTTGTATATGGAGTACTAGTACTTCATGCACTATCTTCAAAATAACACCACACTACTGAGAATCATTATCCATGAGTCTGACCAGCTTTTATGAACCCCCACCAGCACTTGTGATTACATTACTATGCAGACGTTGTCATCCACTGTATATATGCAGGATTGTTGCTGCTCCCTCTCTGTGGACGTCCTCTCCGCCCTGACTAGAGGCCTGCCTTGTCTCACCTCGGGCATGTGGTGCGACCTTGCAATCTCTGCATGGCAACATGGCAGCGATGCTGTGAAATCTTTGCACTTTGCAGTTGCTCGCAGAGGCAGCGAGTTGCTGCAGGGCCTTATCCATGGTGGTGGGAAACAAATGGAACAAGAGTCTTAGTTAAAGGTCAGACTACAAGGCTCATGTATACAGTCCACAGTGTCTGTATTCATTTTAAATATGAGGGGAATATATTGATATTATGTATAGTGTTGCTGTTTAAGTATTTCTGTAAGTTTGAAAATAATGGCAGTATAAAAATTCTGACATGGTGACAACAATCCACTCTCTCACTATGCCAATTTAATAGAGTTTGTAAGTTACAAGACAACATTTACAAAATATTACTGCTGGCTCCCTTTCAAAAGCTATAACTCAGATGATCCTCTGAACGGTGAAACACAATACTGTAGGTCAGGACAGATCACTCATCATACAGACGGGATACACTGCCAGCTACAGCACTGCATTGTAGATAGAAGACATCAATATACTGGATGTGCAGCTAATCATACAGGTGTGAACACACCAATGTGGCATGATGAGTTCATCCCAGGTCACTGTGATGTATTCTGTGCCTGTGTGAGAAAAGACAATCACATATTCACCGAGCAGAGAGCCGAGGGACTTCAAGATATAAAACCGAAACCATTACCTGTCAAAGCGTTACATTGCATTCACACAGAGCACAAAGGACTGAATGTGTTGCTTACTTTGATATTCGAAATGTATTATATAAGAAGCATAGCTTGTGCCTATTAATAAATTATTTTTTTCTTTATCTGTCCAAGCCAGTTGTCACGGTGATGTAGAGGCCTGTCAGTCCCCCGTTGCTTTGACACAATTTCAAAGTTAGCAGCTGCTTTCTTGCCGTATCACCACACAGAAGTTACAAAGTTATCAAAGTTACAGCTGCTGCTGTCCTGCTGATTCAGTTTGCAATCATCCCCAACACAAGAAGCTTTCTCTTGTCTTGTTGAGACAAAATGATCAGACCTGGAAACTGCTGTCTTCTCTGAGATTTCAGTGACAGAAATTCTGTCCAAGAAAAAAAAAGTATATTGAATGAAAGATCTCCCATTAATACACTTTTCTAAGCATAGTAATTCAGAATCATGGCCAAAACAGTCAAATGAGTAAGTTACATATTAAAGATGTTCCAACACTCAGCAGAGCAAGTTTTTTTTTAATTTCATTATCACATGTACATACTGTAACAGTCACCCTTTTTACTCCCTCTGTGACTCCCTTCCCAGTGTGGATTATTAGAACAATATTAATTTCACAACACTTCAGTATAATGTGGTGAGTGATTATTCAGTTTTCAATATTAAAAGCACTTGTGGTTTAAGAAAACTAGTGTCATCTCAGCCGGTTTTTCTCTGTCCAGATTTTCTTTTCAACTTGCCACACAAAGTGGGACAGAGTTCATTGCCTGGCATTTACGAATGACGTGCATCGTATTGTGCTTCATTTACTTAAACACTAAAAGAGAGAACAGCATTTCAAAATAGGAAACAAAATAATAGAGGTCAAGACCAGCACTGTTACTTCTGGTTCCTGCTAGGTAATATGTCCTATTATTAGTTTTTCCTTTAATCTCCATAATAACTTTTTTCTGTCCTTGCCTTTCATTTGCTAACCAGCCTGTTTGTTTCCATGACCATTTTTGTCCACTTGTTCAAGTAGAAATAAAAAGTAGAAAAAATAAAAATTGCCACAACAATGACCTCCCCTGATGAGAATACGGCCACAGAGAAAAATAACAAGGAGAGTTTTTACTAAAGATAGACAAACAATTTCTCAAAGAAAACGTCACAGGATAGCATTTGTTCTTGTTTTTTCATCATATTGTCCTTTATGCAGTGCAAAGATCTGACAAGAATTCACCAATAAATTAAGTTCATGTGCAGTATGGTTTCATGTCCATCAGCACACACAGCTCAGCTTGCTGGTAGACTCTGGTCCTACATGAGCACGCAGCTTTTGGCCCGGTCCTTTCTAATGGCGGGCGGGTGCTCATGAATCTCAGTCCGGGGCGGCTGCTGAGAGACCCGCTTGAGGCCACGACGTGAGCCAGCACGTTTGAGCTGAGGCCGATGGATGCAGGACACAGACGCCATTGTGGTGACATGGAAAACATCACGGACGCTGTTTTCCGAATACTTTGAGGTGCACTCTGCATAAGCCACGGCACCGATCTGCCTCGCCAAATTAGTGCCCTGCAAACACATAAAAACAGAATATGGACCTGTTAAGAGGATGAATAAACAGTCAGGACTTACACCAATCAGCCACAACATTAAAACCACTGACAGATGAAGTGAATGACATTGATCATGGCTACAGTGCAATGTTCTAGTGGGAAACCCCTGGGTCCTGGTATTCATGTGGATGTTCTTTGACCCATAAAACCCACCCAAACATTGTTTCAGACACAGTAAACCCCCTCATGCCAGCAGCACTCTTTGTGGCACTTTTTGTGGTGTGGCAGCACGCATTGTCCTGCTGGAGTCCTGCAATGTCATCGGGGTGTGCCGGTGCCATAAGGGGGGGCTTGATCTGCACAGAATATTGCACTGTAGC
Source organism: Hollardia meadi (assembly GCA_037974645.1). NCBI lineage: Eukaryota > Metazoa > Chordata > Actinopteri > Tetraodontiformes > Triacanthodidae > Hollardia > Hollardia meadi. The sequence goes on from JBBPCS010036893.1 coordinate 5,620, forward strand.
GAGATGGTCAATGTTATTAATTTCAATATTTTAATGTCGTGGCTAATCGGTGTAAATCTGCATTAATTGATTTTTTGGCCACTTGGAGGCAGCAGTGCAAGTCGTAAAAACAAAATGAACAAATTATGAACTTACACGGGTAGCAAACATGAGCAAATGTGTTAGCAGACATTGGAATGAGATTCCAGATGAATGTGTGTTGGTCTCCACCAACTTCTGAGGGAAATACCTGGCTTTTAGCTGCAAAATGTTCAACATTGTTAAAATGCTCCACAGGGAGGGGAAACTGCAGTCCGTTGGTAATTCTGTATTTGACCACCTTGTCAGTTTCTTCGATAAAAAAAGATCTAAAAAAACAAACAAACAGCTGTTGTCTGCTTCAGTTTGTGTTTGTAGTCTAAAAGCAGGTGACTCACAGCTGCAGAGAGCCGGTGCTTAGAGCTGTGGCAAACAACTTCTGTGTATGTGTGTGAGAGACAGAGGTGGCATTTGCTAAAAATGATGCTTTTTGCATTCTTAAGTGTCATGTTGAACCTCTGGAATACTGTTGGATGCTTCATGTAACTCAACAGAGTCAAAGTTAAGCATTTACACATACATTTGTTGTTGTTTTCATAAATGCACAAACAGTGGACTTTGCAGTGCTCTCATTGAAACCATCGCTAGAAGTTTATTATTATCACCATTTGTTACATGGTGTTATATTATCCCTACCTTATCATTTTGTGAATATCAGACCATTGGCCTTGGTCATGTACAGGAAAGACTCCCCACTTAATTAAAGCCATCAGAGGCATAATAGCTGGCTGGCGCATACAGAAAGCTAAGATCCTCCATAAAGCTATTAAATATTCAAGGCCTATCTGTGCAACTGTAAAACTTGAGAGTAAAAGCTCAGCTGATTCCCAGTAGTAGTTGGCACCATTTTAAATCCAGACTGATTGAACTTACTGTAGGTGCTTTCATGTTGCTTTCCCGCTCTCCTACAACCCTATCTCAGTGTTTCTGTGTATCTTGTAATAAGCTATAGTTGTATTGATTTAATCAGTCTTTCTATTGTGACGCCTTCTGACTGTCTCTTGAGTTTGTCACTTGATTTCATTCTTTCCTTTTTGAGTATGTCATCAATTGGATTCATCTACTTCTTTTGCAATGAAACATCTACACGGTGTGACAGCGTAGGTGTTCAGCCATCAGTGTAAGAGATTTTCCATATTGAGAGAGCATCTAGCAGCAGGATGTGCTGATATCATTCCTCCTCTATGAAAAATACTGAAGGCTTGAGCTGTGCTAGCAGGGAAGCTGCATTATTTTTGCATTCATGGAAACGTTTCAACGCTTCAAGTCTCTTTTTTGATGCCCATAAACCGATACAGCAGCAGTCACACAGTTCATGCTGAATGTGTTTCCCCCTTGGGATCCCATCAGTTGGTCAACCCTTTAACTCAGAGTGGATGGGAAGGAAAGAAAGAGTTTTAAAGTAGAAAATTGCTGCTGGTGCAGTTTCAGGAAAACATTTGGTGTGATCAAAGGTTTCGGTTAATTCGGAGCTAAATCATTTTATGCAGATAAACTAATCTGAGACCTTGATGGACCAATTTTGATGCCATTACTGACAGGAAGATGAGGGTGGTTACCTTTGCTTTGTCAGAGGTATGAAAAAATATTAATGTGTTGACAAAAGGCTGCCAAAAAGTGGGAATTCAAATTTACATGAAAATAAGCTATTCAAATTCATGCATACCACCGTTCATTGCTCTCAGACACGAAGAAAAACAATTGTATTATCGCACATCCCGCTGTTTGTCTCCGTCTTTGTTCTCAGCTCTTTTATACTCCTTGTGTTTCTATATTTGTGGAAGTTATGAACTGAAGCAAATGTCACCCTCAGTATTCATTTTCAAAAGTTTTGTTTGTGTACACAAGGGAACAAAGTAATGGGTGTCATTTGTCTCGGATGATACTACTGAATTTGTACGTAAATCAGTGTCTCTATAGGCAAATGAAAATCACTGCAGCGGAAAATTACAAAGGACTGTACATTTTAAACGGTGTGTCATGCATGTTCCAAATATATTAGTGTTAAATAAATAAAATAAATACATTTCAGTTCTTCACACATGAAAAATTACAGTTGCATTGTTAGGCTGCGGTAGCAGGAACAGCAGTCAATTTCAAGCTTTGATACTGTTGATGCTCTCAGACACTGGCTGCACTTCCATGGAAAAGAAAACAAACACATTTAGAAGATAAGTAGTGTTTTCTCCTCACCTGTTCGTGGGTGACGGGAATGAGTCTGTGTTTGGCAAGCTCTCTCATGACGTTGAGGTCCGTCCTCATGTCCAACTTGCAGCCAACCAGCACCACTTTGGCATTGGGACAGAACTCCTGCGTCTCACCCTGCCACTGTGTATCAAAAGTATGAGGACATTAATCTGCTGCCATCGTAGACGCCACTCTTCTAGTATTGGCTTTTTACATGATTTTGGTACTTGGCTGCATGGATTTATTCCCATTTAGCCACAAGAGCATTAGTGAGATCAGCCAGGAGCGTGTTTAGAAGTCGGGCCACCAAATTATTCTAAAGTATGATTGGCTATCTGCCCAGTGAGAGGCGGGACCTTGTTTTGAACCAAATATTTGATAAGTATTTTTTAATGTGCATTGTTATCTTTTGTATGTAGCCTACTTTTTTGAGGTACAATTCGTTTTTGAGGGCTTATAAAGAATATAGTGTGGAAGCTTTATATTATATTTGTTTGGTCTCACTCTGTTGTGTTGTGATTGGTAGGACTATTTATCTTTTGCACTTGCTTTGGTCACAACTGCTGATAGTCAGACTCTGAGAATCTTACTTTACTAACTTCTCACCTGTAATCTACGGGTGTACAACAGGACACTGTGACATCACTGTTGGGTGTGGTAACAGGTGCAACAGAGCACAGACTCAGAAGTGAAAAAAAGTTTTGAAAATTAAAACCAGCAAAAGCACTGGTGTTAAGTTACTGTTATCACTAATGTGTTATAAAACGGAGCTGGGTTTTCAAACCTCGATATCGTTGAGCATTGACCGAAATCTGTCGAAAAGCTGTGATTAAATGCTTCGTATGATTCTTGTTCTCATCTAAACGTACTTTGATCTTTGATCATTTTAGTATCTTATTTAGAATTAAACTGTGAAGCATTTGAGAGCTTTGGCTTATTTCATTTTCAACAGAGAAAGTAGTTTTGTGGAAAAAGATGTTTATATTACTCGGTGCGATGTATAAAAAAACCCAACTTGTGGTATCATATCGGGCACCACTAAAATAATACTCAACTCTGGTCTTATCTTGGCATACTGTATGCATTTTTACAAGGTTAAAATACCATTAACAGCAATTATTTAATGACATGAAAACTCAACCTTTCTATTCAAACCCTCATACTGATTTTAAAAAGTCTGTGTAAACTGATTTGTTGCTGGATACAGCTTAAAACATGGGGGATGCTGATGCTCATAAATGCTGGAAGATGAGAGACAGAGACAGATAATAACCATTGCAGACCACTGACATGACTAAAACCATTAAATTCTTCCTCGATCATTGTCTTTCTCTCTGCGACTCCAGTCACTATCACACCATGGCGCAGGCAGCCACTTTGCACCGTCGCTCCATTTGTTCTTTCTTACAAAGAGGTCTTTTCTGCTGGATGTCTGTGTCGTTGCTGCTGTTACAGGCTCCAGTGTGTTGTACTGTTGTGCAGAGTGAGCTGTTGCCTTTCAATAGGCCACTCCACCGAACAGCATGCAACCCAGTGAATAGCAGCAATTTAGATGAGTCACAAAGGCCCCATAGCAAAAGTGGCTTGTTGTTTGTGTTAATGTTCAGAATTGGTGCGAAATAAAGAGCAGAATGCGAGCTGTCGGAGCAGAGAGTCTGATTTATCAAAGGAAGAAGGCTGGGTACTTTTCATAAATTAAGCTGACAAATTTGACGAATATACAGTATGTACAACTCAGCTAACTGCACTTTTATAATACACAAAACCACCAAGGAAATGTTGTGGCTATCACTGAAGACAATGAAGTCTTGTCCTCAGTAATATTTCTGGGAACTTAGGGGGGTTTAAATGACCCGAGGAGGAACATTATTTGATTACACGCATATTACACATGTTTTTAGCCATGCAATCAGCATGGCTCGGGGTGATGACAATTTCAGTCAGCCAGTCCATCATTTTGGTCCAGACTGAAATATCTCAACTATTGGATGGATTATCATGAAATCACCAAAATAATGAATATTAATGACTATATATCTATAGATATTTCTAAATATCTAACATCACTGGCCCACCGGTGGGCCTCACAACATCATTTAGCATCATCTCATTTTCAATTATATGTTTTTGATGCCAGCAAATGTTTCAAACAAGTTGGGACAGAGGCAACATAAGACTGGGAAAGTTGTGGAATGCTCAAAAACACCTGTTTGGATCACTTGACAAGTAAACAGGTTCATTGGAAACAGCATCCTCGAAAAGCTCGGTCATTTAAACATGGATGGAGCGAGGATCACCACTTTGTGAAGCACAAGGATATTACTACAAGGGCTCGGGAACACTTTGTGAAAGCGTTTCCCGGTAAACACAGTTGGTTTGCAAACGACTGCATTCTGCTTTTATTCACGTCCCAGCTTTTTTGGAATCTGGGTTGTAGAAAATGTGAGCTAACCTGCTAAACTAAGATAGTGAACAAGATACATTTGAACTTTATCCCTGCTAAACATCAGCACGTTAGCTTGGCATTGTGAGCATTTTATCACGCTGATGTTAGCATTTAGATCAAAGCACTACGGCCTCACAGATAGCATGGTTGTAGAGTCTTAGTCTGGTTTCTTAAAATGATGCAAAAATAAGAGATTTAGAATTCTTTGCAACATTTACATGCTGTATACTGCACATGGCAGTGTGGAGGAGGCTTTGAAACGAGATTTAGACCAAACAAAACATTTGCAGAAAACATAATTTAAGTTAAATGAGTTACTGTAAATTTGTTAAATCTCTCAAAATTTAGTTTAGTTCTTTTTGGTAGCTAGTCAGAAATTTCTGAGGAGGGTTGAGTTGAGCTGGGGGTGAACTCATGATCTATTTCTAAACTAGAAAATGTAGTAGAGCGCATACCTCCGCCAAGGCCCAACAGCCCTCTGATTTAAGCCTTAGCACCAACTGCAGCTACTCGTGACACTCTGTTAGTACCTTACCTATTAACTTGGCTACTCATTGGTGGTAGTTGCAGGTTTCTAGCGCTATTTGTTACCCTACAGCAGCCAGGAAAAGAGTACCCCTGCGCCAAAATGTTATGGGTTCTTCCTTGGCCCATGCCCCACCTCTCCACCAAGTTTCATGGATATCCGTTTGGTAGTTTTTGTGTAGTCCTGCTGACAAACGGCACTGAAAACATAACCTCCTTAGTGGAGGTAAATATTGATTACAGCTCTGCCACCGGGGTTCCTCAGCTCATGAAAAAACAGTAACTAGTCTGTATGAGTTGTCCTATGTTGTGCACAATTGTTATAAATGTACTGTATTTAAATTGGCCCTGGGGGATTTATTCAGCAATGCCAAAGCAGCTTGTGGTAAACACTATGATGACAATTATAGACCCTTACATCATCAGCCAGCACTGTTATTTTGAGTTTGTTTGTTTCTGTCAGCATGTCTGCCATTGTGCTTGTAGTCTTTGTACAGCTTCTGGCCTTCATAATAAAAGACCTGGAATGAGCAAGTTGAGAACGCTGTGGGTTGAAGCTTTGAGGGTTGAAGGTACCAATGGCCTCACCGCAGCTTTTGTTTCCTTCTCAAATAACCTGATACTTCAATTCAAAGAGGCAGGATGATGAAAGACAGAAAAGAGATAGAAGGATGATGATAATAAAAAATACAGGAATACTGGCAAAAAGTTGAAGAAAGGAAAGATGAAACGATAATTGCTGTAAAGCAAGTGTTGAAGCATTCAACAATAAAGCAAAATATCTCTGTCTGTCCTCCAAATATCTTGAGAACCATTCATCTGATCTTCTTCATACTTGTGTAGTACCGGGGACCCAAGGATGTGCGGTGTTGAATTTGGCTCAATTTGGACACGCAACACGTGTTAATAAAATTTGAATAACCAATCGAACAGCGCTCTTTCCAGCAGCGGGGGCGGGGCTTCAGGCCTCAAGTCTGAGTGAGATACACAGATAAGACGAGAGAGACTGACGCAGAAATAAGACAGACTGACAGAGGAAAGTAATTTCCCTTGAGTGCTCTGAAAAAAGACAGCAAAACAAAAACAAAAAAAGCTCACAGTAGATGGCGGTAGTAGCAGAATTGGCATGTATGAGTGACATAATATTAATGAAGCAACAACTTTTTAAAATTTTCTCTATGTTGGGTTAAATTCATTGTTATATTAATTGAGTAACAAAAACATTTTTGAGAAAAAAAAATTGATAGAATAAAAAATGTAGTCCATAATAAGAATTGATAATTGGATTAATCTACTATTCAAAAGAACAATCGTTACATTAATCCATAAAAAAAACTAATTGTTAGGTGCAGCCATACACTACATTATGGCCAGAGAGTGTAGAGAGAGGGATGGGTTAACCCTCTCTCTCAATGGCACTATTTATACCTGTGTCATTTCAGTTAATTTGAGTTTTAACGTTAACGTTTTGATAACCCTACACAGTCAGGGTCGAGTGTGAGGTAGTTTTGATGAGTCGTTCGAGGAAGCTGCAAGCAGCAAAACCGGATGCCGCGCAATCCTCCCCTTCCCAAAAAGCATTTTTTAAATGGCCACTGCGCTACTTTAAGGTGACAGCTGGGTAGAGACTGGAATAACATCTCAGGTTGGGTAATGCTCTAACATGGGGGATTTGAATGAGCATTTGAAGAGAGGGGATTGGACTGAAGAGAATACAAAAGGAAAAGGGGAAGTGAATCAAGGGGTATTTTTGTAGCTTAGCAATGCTGAGAAAGAATAGTCCCTCTTCATGGAAAATTGGAGGGCGCAAGTATTGGTTAGGCAGAAGGCTGTCAGAAATGACAGAAGAGAAAGTGCTATGCACTGCGAGGGCGTTATTTGAGAATGCATGGAGAAGGGATTGAAGATGGTAAATAAACTAAAAAACACGGCAAACAGAATGCAAACAAGACATGATGGCACATTCCCACACTTAAGCATTTCAGTTCGATAGGATAAGGATAAGTTTGTGTGAGTGTTTTGTCTCTAAGCCTTGAATAGAGTGACCCCTCAATGTGTCACTTTGGAATCCTGTGCTTGCATTGTGAGTTCAGTTCATTCACCACTAGTACTAAGGCAAAGGTCATCCAATAAGGTCAAGTGGACCCCCTGTAGATGTGAGAATTTGTCCGCCATTAAAGATGAGTGCTTTGTATTGTATCGATGATGTCATTGATGAGTGATGGTGTCGACTACAGGAATGTCAGTGGACTAAAAGGTCAAAACATTTCTACACATTTGATGTGTAGAGTGACAATGAAGATTAATCAATATGAACGCTACTGCATAGTTTTCAAAAAAAGTGAAAAAGTTCAAAATCTATATGCAGATTGAATTACTCAACACTTTTTTTTCTGCAAAATTGCCTTCTAACATTTAGCCAAAGCTAATTTGAGGTGTTAGCAATCTGAGCTAGCAATAATTCGAGTCGACATTTTCCAAAGTTACAGCCTCTTTATAAAGTAATTCCCTATTTGTGCTTCCATGGACAGTGTATCCTTGCTGAGCTATGGTGCTACACTACCGAGACAAAGAAGGGGCTACCAGCTTGGTTTGGCTAGTGTAGACTACTACAGGCTCATGCTAGCTGCTCCTGTTAGCTTTCCGGAGTTTAAGAGCAAGTCGTCCGGCCCATAACTTCCCTGTTTGGCTCATATTGGACTTGTTGCTCCATAACTGCTTAATGAGTAAATAAGACACTGTTTGCTAACAAATTCACTATATCAAGTTTAAAGGTGATGATATGTCAGTGTCATACATGTTTCCATTAGCCAAAAAATCAGTTATTGCAGGTTTAAGAAGGACTGTATTTTGCACCCCATTTCTTGCTGTGTAGTTCTACTAAGATAATGGCCAGTATAGAAGAAATTATTACATTGAACCATAACTCTGTGTACGAATGGCATCTGAGTATTATAGTAGGATAGACTTTAAAATGTCAGAATCTATCCGTTGAGGCTGCTCTGTGCCGTCCTGGTGAGAGACAAAATGTACCTTGAAACTGTCTCAGATATCTTTGAGAAACAATTAAACAGGACACATTCTCACTTCCGTTAATGTGATACTGACCTTTTTCAGAACACTGTCCAGTGTTTCTGGGCGGCTGATGTCAAAGCAGATGAGTACAGCGTCTGAATCAGGATAAGCTAATGGTCGCACATTGTCATAGTAGGCTGAACCTGTGGAGCAAAAAAGATATACACACAGATATGACCAAGTGTTTCCAGGTGGATTATATGTCATTTAGTCACTTTGCTGAATAGTTGAGAGGTTGTTTTTTTTTGTTTTTTTTACCACAAAGTGCGTCATTACAGAACATGTTCAGCAGCAATAACTATGATTAAATGTAATTACCACGAACTAAGCTACTCTGCAGATGAGTGGGTGTGATTCATTGCTTTTGAAACGAACAGAGGGCTCTCGTCCACAGCCCCTGCTCTGTGCGTCTGACAGTCTTGAATAAGCCAGCAGACAGACGTGCGACAGTGATATAATGAATGGCTCACACAAAGCGTCACCTGGTATTTCAGAATGGCATGTTTTTTCTCGCCGGGGGCCCGGGCTGAATTGAGCATTGTGACCTGGGCAAGGGGACGCATTCCTATCCAGAGGGGACAACATTCCCATTCCATTTCCCTCATTGTCTTCAACACTACGTGCTTTTGTCATCATACACAGGGCTTTGGCAACTTCACAAAAAAAATGTGTTTGACAGAAAATTCCCATAGAATACGACTGAGTCTGAACCGCTGCATATGTCTCACACATAGATGTTATTCTCAAACTTTTAATTGAAAAAATACTGAAGGACACTCTTATTTCTCTTTAAAAGTAAATGTTGCACGGTCTTACCCAGTATCTCTGTGTTAATTGCTCAGTTACCTCATGGCATATGTCAAAAATGTATTTTTTATATCAAAATACCTTTTTTTCTTGTAAAACATTAATATATTTTAATGGCTCATCAGTGACAGCTGCAGGTGCATGTTCAAATATCACTATTAATTTCATATTTGAGGGAGTGGTGGGTGAAGGTGAACAGCTCCAAATTATCAGTTAAACTTGATTATCTGTAATAAAATTATTTGGAAGTTGAATCACTGTATCTCTCAATGTTAGCATTTAAATCAGGATGTAAAACGATATCATGTTAACCGGATCTACAGTAAATGTCAATGGAAGTAAAATGTCAAGGTCAACCTAAAATATGGATGGCCAAACCTATGAGAACAAAAAAAAAGAAGTATACCAAGGCATTTTGAATTTTGATCTGGAGGGTAATATACAGGTACAGTATGTCCCCTTTGTGATTTTGCATTTTCGAGGTGCAGATCAAGTGGTATTTCACAGAAAATAATTAATAATTATTTAAATAATATAATTAATTCAATGAAAACAGATGGGAGCACGGGAGAGTGGAAGTGTATTCAATGGTCCCCATAAACCCCCCGCAGGTGTCCATCAGTTCAGCTTCACACTGTCAGCTCCATCTCTGCATCAGACTACAGCTGTGATCAAACAAAGTGTTATAAACTCCTCTACGAGTGTAGAAAGTTTAGAAAAAGAAGCCATTTCAGCCATTTTTTTAATGATACCAATGTGTTTACATTAGTTTTTGCCAATGCCAGACATAAGGGAAAAAACTACCTGGGGCGAAATCATATTTAATGTCAAAATAAGTCTTTGTTTCTGCCTGTGTGTAAAAAAAACAAACAAACAAGAGATCTTTATCTCATTCCACCTGAAGCCATGCAAACTGTATTTATGAAATACTGCTGGCCTAATCTGGGCAGTAGGATGAGATGCTGTAAAAGAAGTAATTTGCAGAGCTGCTTCGTAAGCACTTTTGCAAGTACACCAGACCTATATAGGCTGCAACTACGCAGAGTAATGTCTTTTGGTCAGCTGCTATCATTAGAACTCGAGCCGACTTTTGCAAAATAACAAATGGTGTTTTTTCCCCACACACCTAAAATTATTACACATTAGGAGACAGCCAACATAAGATATAAATTATTTGTTTATTATTATTTGTATATTATATATCTTTCTTTGAATTAATCACACAATTGGCTGATTTATAGCTGTGCACCAGAATGTCTCTAATGGTGAATATGAAGGAGAGACAAAAGAGACTTTTGTCTGCCATCGCAGAAAGGAAGAATAAATAATCCAATAACTCTTAGAGCCTGACTAATAATCAGTATATTGGCAAACAATAGCTTTTTGCAGATATGTCACCATTGTTGTGAATCTTGTAAATCTTGGCTGATAGAAACAGGAAATTGCCATCCACCAATGCCAAATATATATGCAATTATTTAGAAACGGCGTTGTCATTACATTGGTTTTCCTTAAGAGAGCATTTATTTTAAACTGTGAATTATCCCACATATCATGGTAAACAATTCTTCTTACTTAAAAAAAACTTCATCAAAAATGAAGTAGAAATAATGGTTGATATCAATATTGTTGTAAGGCTACAATAACAACAATTTATAAGTACCCTGTGGAGTTTTATTTTGCCAGTTTAATGGCTTCTAAAGGAGAAATGAGAGGCGCTGCTCAGCGGGCAGCTGAGGGGCAGAGAGCGAGAGACATCAGGGAGAATAGCATGTGGAGAAAGCATATTTTCAGATCTAACTGTGAATTAAGAGTTTATTTCAGCCAAGTTGCCGAGTTGGAGATTGTTGGAGCAATAAAAAAGACTAACCAAGATGGTTTTAGCTTTATTTCCTGTAAGTGCCATTTGCGATGAGTTAACAAGGCATTTAAGCTATATCTTAGGTTGGTGAAGAAGAGGAGCTTGAATTCTTTCTGTTCAAAAAGAAAAATAGTGGTAAGAATATTAACTTTCTAAACATTTTGTGAGTTTATTTTGTTTATTTATTGGACTATGAACGAAGGTAGAGATGACCACTTGAACACATCCCCCAGCTGAAACTAAATTGCAAGGGGGATTTCATCTTTGGTAACACAATGAGTGGGTAACTCTGTAACCTAACAAGCTTTTAATATGTTATTTTTAAAAGTCTTTCTAACCAACACTGTTAATAACACATTGCTGTACTTTTAGGCAAGTTACCTCCACTTGGTGGCATGCATGACTTGACGCATGCATTGCATAAAAACATTGCTCTACTACTTGTGGTCAAAATTAATTAAAATATGTTGTTCTCATAATTAACGTTACAGCAAGGAATACATTTTTACTAATGGTTGTGAAATTGCAATGTATTTTCTTGAGAGAAAAGGTTGAAAAATAACTTAAATCAGGATCAAATGTGAGTCAACTAGGGTGTATTACTAGGTTTGCCATCACTTTTTTCAGCGTTCTCGGTATAAAACTTCAGACAATTAAGTTTCTCCCAAACTTGTCCCGAGGCAAGAAGGAGTAAAAAAAAGAAAAAAGAAAAGAAGTAAGCTGAGTAAAAACATAATGAAAATCCATTATGCTTTAATGTCATTTTAAAACCGTATTTCACACAACCTCATTCTACCCTACTACATTTTTTAAAGGGGAAATAATGGCGGTGGAAATCTATTCTCCATTACAACAGTTAGGACAGAGTCAAACAACGACATGGCTGCTAAATTAGATCGAGCGTGTTTTCAGATAAACTGATTTACGAGAACTGTCCAGGGGGCTGATCGGGTGATGTCACTCATGAAGGGTGGGTAATGTCCTGGGATCACCCGGGATCAGCATGAACAGAAGGATTTTCAGTGTTATCTCATTCAGGTTGCGGTACCAGCTCCTGCAGGTTACGTCTTAGAACTGACTGTCCATTAAGACAACCTTAGAGGCCTATATCGAGTTTAGCTTTTCTCTGGCACATTCAGTTTGTTGGTACTCCTTTAGCAGTAATATAGTTGTTTGTTGTTCTGCCAAGTCCTCCTCTGTTTGGTCTACCTTCCCCTGCCAGAGTAAACACGCATCAAGACTCTCCTGAGATTCAAGTCACTCTACACTTGAATCACACACACACACACACACACACACACCCCCCCCCCTCCTCTCAGTGGTGTAGTGGTATAAATGTTCTCTGAAAGAAAGTGAAAAAAAAAGTTCCCAAAATGTTAAATTTTAATACTTCAAGGTCCATAATGTGTAGGATATAACAAGTGATCCTCATTCTGAGTCTGGAAAAAAGATTATGAGCATTATTTCATATTCATTATTATTAAATCAAGAAATCATTCATGCTTATAAATGAATTCAGCTGCACTATTCCTCATAAAACTGCTATTAGCATAATCTTAAAAAATGGCAGTGCTTACTTGACATAATACAAATTCACACTGACACACACACACACACACACGGCGAGCTTCAAGGTTCCATGATGTCAACTAATCCATGTTCAGCGTTGGAGCAGCAGCTAATGTGTATTGATCTGCGAGCATTTTTGACCCTCTGTGAGACCTGTAGTTTGATGCCCCTCATGGGAAGATTCCTGCTGCTGTAGCAGCAGCGCCAAGAAACGTCAGCCCATCTGTCTCTGTCTAAAACCCTCTGATCAAGAACAAACTCAGAAAGACACTCAGCCACTGGAGTACCGCATGCGTTCAGCAATCTCAAAGTCAAGAGTCATTTAAAGTGCTTTTCAACTCATTTACTTCAGTTTGTGAAATATTTATAGGAAAAAAACGGCCGGTACAGAGTGCTTGAAATTGAAATATCCTGCCTAAAGTTTCTACAAATGAAAACTGCAGAATGTAACGGATCACATACAGGTATATATTTAAGTTTCACTTAAAAGGAGCCAATAAAATGTCAAATGCGCGACGTGTGGCTGCTGTACAACGTTTGGCACGGTGACGCACAACAGTCTGGGAAAACGCAGCAGCACGCTGTAACTCCACATGGGGTTGTCATGCTTTTGATGCTCACCAAAAGACGTGTTTCATGACACACTGTTGAGCAGTGTACAGTCCATATCCATTTCAGGACTGGCCAAGCTGGTATATCCTGTTCCTCGCATATGATCTCTTAAGTGAGATCCTATAATTTTGTACCCACCGGTTGCGTCTTTTATTGTAAATTGACGCCCATAGCACACGGCGACCACGTCATGCAGACAAAAGAAGTAATCCCTGTATAGTGGAGAGATTTACCAATCCGGGGAATGCAAATGTGATGAAATTGCTGCTTTTCATTGACGTCTCATGGCTTGTATGGAAGCGTCTGCATTCTCTCCACTCATTTATTCATTTTTTTTGTCACTCGTCTATATACTCCAGACTGTACTGCAAGTTCAGCTTAGTGGAACAGAGGCTTTTTATGAAGTTTCTCGATGAGCGACCTTTAATTAGCCCCACTGGGCAGGTTTCTTAATTATGAAATGAAGGAAGGCACATTATCTATTCTATGTTAAATATTGTAAATCTTGTTAGTGATTTTTTTTTTTTTTTTTTAAGGCTCCGGAGATATGGCCTTTTTTCTTATTTTATTAGAACTCATCATTAAACTTCCTCTGTTGTATTTTCGGAAATTTGTCAAGCTCAAAGCTGTAAAGTGGCTGATAAGAGTTAAGCAGACTCAATGTGTCTCTTTCAGTATTCATGGCTCTGCGTGATTCAGAGGGAATACAAACACACCTTGCCGTGTTTGCACAGAAAATCATTATTAATCCTCCCCTAAGTCTGCCAACTTCCATTACGAAACAGAAATATTCATAAATTTTTGTTCCAGACATGCCCTTCTGACGAGATAGTGCCTTTTTTGGGGGGGGGGGGGGGGGATTTCAATCAGGTCGTAAAACATATCCAGAGAGGAAATGGCATTATATGCTGTTGATGAGTGTATGAACTCCGCCCACAGAGATTAAACACGAGTGCTACACACTCATGTTGTGTGAAATGTGGGGACAATGTGACTGACTGGTAAATAACAAAAGAGAAATCACCATGTATGTTCAGATGATTATCATACAGTTATAGAGTCCACTTAGTGGACACACACACACACACACACACACACACACACACACACACACACACACACATACAGGCTCACCATTGATAATCACTCAGCATGTGTGTATAAACACTTCAAGACACCCTGCAGAGCAGATACTCTCCCTGTACAGAACTGCATTCAAATTTCACATAATTTGAACATGATCATGTAATAGATTTCTTACAGCTGTTAACAATGTGACACCAGATTTAGATTTTCTGTACCACACACGCTGTACAGGTGTTTTCTGTTTGGCTTGTAAGGTCTTTATTGGGGAATGATATTGTTGTTTAACCATTCAATAACTGGTTAAATGCTTCTCAGACTGTGTCTTATCAGATAACCCACATACAGTAAGCACTTAAAGTTTTGTTTTCATTTAGACTGAGACTCATGACAGAAAACCAGGCTGGATTTTCAGTGATAAATTCTACGTGATGTTTCTGATTCAGTGGGCACAGAGGGAGAGCGCTGCCAGTGAGCAGAGTTTTGCCTGAAATCAGCAGCAATCCAGCAGGATTCCGTAAAATTAATGACAAGGAAGGGAAGAGACTGACATCTGGGCATCTCCCCTTCACATTAAACCTCTCAGCTCCTGTTGTGACTTTACCTGCTGTCTGAGCAGCCTTATGTCCCTGTGTGCAGCCCTGATTCCGAGCTTTAAACCCAGAGGATACTTCTGATCCATACATCTTGTTTAGTGGAGGCAAACATTTTGTACGCCTCAACTACTGGATAGGAGGTTCCAAGGTGATACAGCCAATAGAAAAGAAAAAAAAGAAAATCTAAAAAAAAAAAGAACTTGACACTGAGATATGCGTTGTATCACAAGCTGCAACCATTTGTGTATTGCATACAAATTTACACTTATGATCCAGTGATTTTGTCCAACACATTGGCTCGGAAAATAATAATGGTTCACATCAGTTTGAGTCAAAGTCCTTTGACACAAGGACAATTTTAGAAAATATCGCAAGCACTTAAGGGCAGTTTTTGTATTTAAACGTGTTAAATAACATCCAGTTTAGAATCACTTTATACAAGTGGTGGCGATGAAGGGGTACTTGGTCTTTCTGATGGAGTTGTGGGAGTTGCAGACAAAAAGGTTGAGAACCACTAAACTACAGTACATGATGAACATATCGTTTTGGCATCGCAATATTTGCAACGGCATGTCAAGTAAGGCAAATTAACTCAAACACGTCATGACACAACTTTTGTGTAATCGCAATGCAGTAGAAATAGGGTCACCACCATCCAGCCATCTCAGTAGGTGGGGAGGTGGGGGGGTGGGGGGGGGGGGGGGGGGGGTTGAATGGTGTGGTCATAGCTAAGTCTTGCATTATA
>JBBPCS010036921.1:0-21200 GCA_037974645.1 Hollardia meadi
AATGCTCTCCGATACTGAGCTGCTTTTTTTTAGCACTCCTTATTCATCTCTGCTGCTTTGTTACATAAGAGTAAAGTCATTTTTATTGGCATGAAGACAATTTTTGAAACTAATACTATTTAATAAATAGCTGAGCAGAAATAATTGTAAAAACTTCAGATGGCATTTTGCATTACTTAATATGAAACATTTGGATAAATGTCAAATGTAAACAAGTCTTACATGTATGTAGTAGATACAGAAATTTCCATAGTATCATTTGTTTTTACTGACATTCAGTTTAGATAATTTGGGGATTAATCAGTCAACGCTCTCACTGTGAGTCTCTGTCACCCTCTCGCCAAGTGCTTGCTCATGGGGGAATGTTGGGTCTCTGTAATTTAATAATAATTTAATAAATTAATAATAAATAGTGCGGTCTAGACCTACTCTACATGTAAAGTTTCATGAGATAACTTTTGTTGTGAATTGGCGCTATAAAAATAAAATTTGACTCGACTTGACTCTCTGGGCCGATTCAACAGCACCGGCTTGTGACTCGTCATCCTCCTGATCTGTTCTTGGCTCTGGTGAATATCTTCGCAGGAACAAAGCACACAGCTTTGTTACTTTGAATCTCACCCTTTTCTGTGGAAATGTGAGTGACGCCCAGACCACCACCAGTTTCATGGATCACAGGCCCGTTATCTATTTTGGGTGTGGACCTTAAAGTTTGGGAGATAAGGTATCAAGGCAGAATTCATCTAAATTATGCGATATGCGAGTTTTGGGGAGATTTTTTCCAGCATTTATTCAGAGCTGAACTGGGTGAAAGTCATGAATTACAAATAAGATGTGACAGAATACCCCCTGTGATCTTGGAATTACCACGTAAAGAGGAATTTCACATATTTTACACGTCAAAGTTTATTTATAGGTCTGAAAAAAAGTTGCAAAAAAAGTATTTTGTGCCTCCAGAGGAAGCTGCATAAAGGTCCTCAAGTGATGTCACTTGAGTCAACGATAGTGAGGACTACAAAGACATCTGGAGCTCTGGTCGTCCTCTCTGCTTGAGGCTCAGCTCGAGGATACATTAGCTGCTACTAGCATAACAAAACCCAATCTCTAACCAAACTCACAGTTACATTGTGGATAATGATTTACCAGAGTTTGAGGAAAAATCTTACAATAAAAAAAAGACTATAACTCTAATTGTGCTGCAGCACTTTTGATCCGTTTCATTTAAACTGCAGTCTTATAGGAGTACAATGCTACTCTTTTAAATATATTATAGGTAACATTTCGGCATTGAAATGTCTAAAAAACAAAAGGTTGCCTGTGGCTATAACTTCCAGGGGAGAGTTAGAGAGTGAGGAAGGAAGTCAGTGAACGCAACTTAACGTAACGTGAATAAAAATTGAAAACATTACCTCGTCTGTGAACATTTCTGCCTGAGTCACGTCAGATAGATTTTTATTGGCAGTGGTGGCTGTTTAACAATGAGGACTACAAGTCCCATGAGCCCACGCTACTTCCCTATGTCATAAAACTGCGTGTTATATTTTGATTGAGAGAAATTACATGCTTTTCTTTTAAGACAAAACTGATAGAAGAAAACAGGAATACAGCAGAGAAATAAAGAGGATGTCAGTTTGGAGCATATTTAAGTAGGTCATGTACGCTCATATTCATGTTGTGCAGATTAACATTACAAGTGTCTAAACTAATCATACACAAGCAAACCATGCTCGCCATATACTTGACATGCATATGTCTCCAGTTATTCTAAGATTAGACTATAACACAGGCGTCATTTCCACCATCAGAGAACGCAGCAATAAACATCCTGGCTGGCTATTATCAAACCATGAACCACTTATCTAATCCATTCAGATGTCTCAGGTGACAATGAACAATCCAAACAACTGCATGTAGCATCAGACATGTGAGCACGACTCCAAAAACAACAACTGTTTTAAATGAACCAGCATTGGTGTCAGCCAGGGTTTAAACAGCTGTACAGCGTGTGTTCTCCTCTGAACACGAGCTGATCCATCAACAGAAGAGAAAAAATGGCTTTTTCTGGAGCTGCAGTGACCACTGACCCACTTTATGGCAAAGGGACATGTCATGCTTTCTATCAGCGTGTTCTTGTGCAGGAACAGACAGCAGGACGCCGAGACATCAGCGAGGAAACGATGATGAACGAAAGCTCACGAAAGGTCCGTAACATATGACTGCAAAACAAGCAGCTCATTTATGAGGCTGCAAACATATAGAGGTGTTCCAAGTTCTTTGGATCCTCAAACGGTAATCCAGAATATTTTTTTTTAAATCTGATCTCCATATTAGAAGATCAGCTCTCACTGCTGTCAGTCGACTGTTGTGGTGATAAAGTTTTGTTTCTGCACTTTCTGTAGTTTTCTATGCCTATACAGTGACGTTACTTATCCTGCTAACTGCCCATCTATCCTTCTGCTCAGTCCAAACAAAGTGCAAATGTTAAAATACATCGCTTCCGGTGTGCCATATTTTCCCAAGAACGAGCGATCGGACTCCAAGTGATGACAACTGTGAAAGCTTGTACAAACTGCCTGCAGGGCGAATCAGTATCAGGTTGTACTTATTGGTGATAGAGAGCAGCAGAAGGTTTAGAAGAGGTTTATTTAAATGAAAATGCTACAAACTGCTATTTTAAAAGTCAAACCTGTTCTCTGATCTCCTTCATCTTCTCCACCTTCTTCAGCTTGGTGGCGTATTCTTGGACTTCCTTCAATCCCATGTCTGTGCACAGCCTCACCAAGTAGCGCAGGCCTGGACAAACGCGCACAGTTATTTTTAGATTCTCTGCTCTCTGATCAATGGATCTCAATCATCTGGTGTTGGTCAACAGTTCTGTTGAGAGTTGTGTAACAAATAGGATGAATTACATTCAACACTTTCTGGGAACTTGCGGTGAATGTCTTTATATGTTTCCAGAGCTTTCTGGTAGTTTCCTGTGAAGAAAAAAAAAAGAAAGAAATGGATCTATGTCGACATCTTTAAATGAACTCATCGCTCATTCACTCAGTAAAAACACAGACTAAGTCAACGGTTCTGAAACTGTTAAGTGTTTCCCACGCTTACTTCCTCACAGTCAGTCAAGACAATTTTACTTGATCAGAATAAACATTTATCACTGAATGACTAAGCTTGTGGACCGTGGACATGAAAAGTTTGACAGTTCCAATGTGGACTGAATGTACTTTTGATCTCATCAAACTGGCAGAGAATAGGTCGTAACATCCTACTTTACTATTTTACCATGAAAGGTTAAGAACAGAATCATTCTCACCACTTCTTCTGTAGCAGCTTGCCACCATCAGCTGCCACTTCACCTGGGTTGGTCTGAGAAACACAGCAGAAAGATATCCTCAGTATGAACCATCGACTGTATATAAAGATGGACGACATGAGAGCTCCCCAAAAGTGAAGCCAAAACATCTCGATCGCCCCCCGGTGGTGGGCTGCAGTATAGGTCCCCCGTAATGATATCAGGTAGGACATGGACCAAACTAAAAACTCAAAGTAGACCTTAAATAAATTTTTCCCAAAGATGGTTTCCGTCGTTTAAGGTAGTTCTTATTATCCTGATGTATGTTCAAGTGTTCTGATCAGTTTGGTTTTAATTAGTTATTTGATGCTATACAAAATGATTGACAGCTGAGCCCTGCTCGCGATTGGGTGTATGGCCAGGAACTCGATACCGCTACTGCGCAGACTCTGGCTCCAAACGATTTCATTTTTGCACAGTGGGAGGAAGTGGAGACGCGTCTTCCATCTTTATTTATGTCAATGGTAAGAACATACAACCTTGCACTAAACTTACAAAAAAAAAGGGAGGAAAATCAATTCTGAATTCAGCTTTGAGGTAAAAACAAAAACAAATCATCAGTCCTTTTTGTTCAATAAAGAAACTCCTTCCAGATGAGAACAAACCTTATGGTTGATCAAAGACCAACAAAACAATCAAGACAAGATGAAATAAGACTCAAATCACTTAATCACCAACACAGCTATGAGACGAATACAATACATACGAGTAGCTATTCAGAGCTTATGTGACACCTGTAAAACTTCAACAGTATAATCCTGACATTCCTTACAGCTGCTCTAAATGCAGTGATAATATAGGTACCATGATGCACTGTATGTGGGAATGCCCCAAAAAATCCAGTTGTTCTGGGAAAAAAATAGTCAACCAGGTCTCACATATAGCGGCTATAACAGCTCTGACAATGTCCATATGTCTGCATATGTAAAAGAACACCATCCTCTTTTCAATATATTATTAGTATTCATATTTTTGTATGTATTTATGTGGGGGGGGGGGGGGGGGATTTAAACTTTATTTTTCCCTGAATGTTCGATGTTGAGGGTGGGGAAGTGAAGTGTTTATTGTACGTTATGGTATTTGTAGCTGTATGTTCTATCGTGTTTTGGCATTATGTTGGATACAAACTACAAATTGCTGAAATTATAATCAATTTTATAAAGATTGTCTATGGCTTAATATTTTTTAAAGTACTATAATTAGCGGTTACTTACTGTATGAATGTGGCTCTTTCAAAGTACTGAATGGCCTTCTCACAGAACTGTGTCTCGATGTAGTAAACCCCGAGCCACTCGATCACATCGATGTTGGAGGGGAAGAGCCTGAAGGACTGAGCAGCAACAACATCAGAGCTGAGATGTTACATCAATCAGTGAAATATCAAAACTATTTAAATACTCAGTAGACAGAAACACATCTAATTATGCTTCTTTTACCTCATAGTAGTGCTGGAAAGCCTGGGACTTGTCCCCCTCGCTATCATACAGCTCTCCCAGTTTGGCCAGTGCATGGGGGTCAGTGGGAGTTACACTGATGACCTGCATCAACCACTCGATTGCCTGCTGGGGATCTCCCAGAAGCTCATAGATGAAGCCAATGAGTCAAGGGCCAACAGATGGTCACATGGGAAAGGATGGAGATGCAGATTTAACTGAGGTTTAAATCAGTCAGCCCTCGTGACGCACAGACATACACATTCTCAAACACATGAAAACACTTCGTATCAGTAGGATACAGGTTGGCCAGCTGGTACATGACTTCGGCACTGTTCCTCAGAATGGCATGGAGCTTCATGAAGCAGTCCAGAGACTCCTCCAGACGATTCAGTTTCTTATAGGTTAGACCTGGTACAAGTAGATAGGAGCCAAAAACTAGTTTACTTATGTACTTTGGATCAATAGCCAATCTGACACTGACCCTATAACAGGTTTCTCTGATACCTGCAGATATTCCTCTGCAAAAAAAAAAGCAGACACATGAAGTCTTTGCAGTGTACTTGATATGTAGTAAGTTGACATTTTTAAATGCCAGTTTCTTTTACAAATGAGCAATGACATTATTCATCACTGGACTGTGTGGCCCTCGTGACGCACAGACATGGGAAAATGGGAAATGGATGCTACCCAGGTTGTAGAGGGCTTCCGTGCAGGAGGAATCATTCCTCAGTGCTTCTTTGTAGAACTCCGCAGCCTTTTCATAGTCTTGCCTGCTGAACACCGTGTTGCCTTTGTTGGTAAGTGCTGCCGGGTTGTAGCGATCGGCATTCATGGCGAGGTCAGCGTATCGGTCAGCCTGGTCGTAGTCCTTCTCCTGTAACAGATGAAAGATCAGAGGGGGAGCATCTACTGGTAGCAGGTTGGTACAAAGAATGGAGGCTGTGACAACAAACATCTACGCTGCTGAAGTGTCCTTGAGCACGATTTTATTTTGATTAGTTAATGAGAGGATCGTACCAGGAAGTAGAGGCCAGAGAGGTTGGTGGCTGCAGCACTCTTCACTCTGCTGTCCTTCTTCTCAAGAGTCTTCAGAGTTTCCACTGCCTGGAAACACATAACAGTAAGCTGCCATGCTAAAAGTTATACAGCAAAACCTCCCCAAAATGTAACAAAATATTCTGACAAACTTTTTTTTTTTGTAGAATTCCATGCATTTTCATATAAAATCATGACGTGATCTGAAGCTTCTGGTGTTTAGTATGATGTATACCAAGCCTTTAATAAATATTCTTCATATCAGAATATATCAGAATATGTCAAATAGGAATTTAAATGTATATTTTGTAAAATTAAAGTGTATAAAGCAGACAAATATATTGTCTTTGTACTGTTTTCAAATGAGTATATAAAATTGGAATCAGTGTTGTAAACTGAGTTTAAATTTTTCAATTATTTTACATAATGCTTGTTCATTTATATATTAATACAATTAATTCATATGATTATTATTTCATTGTGTCTTTTTAAAAAAATCATTTTCTTAATATAGCAAATATTGGCCATATTGGCATACTGTTAAAGAAGGAACCATGGTTATAATTTCCTTTCTGCTTCCAGAGTTTCCTTACTGGTCTGTGGGTTTTAAACCAATAACCGCGTCTCCAACTTCTCTTACTTGGAAAGTAACATGTCAGGGAAAAACAAACAAACAATACAATCAATATGTGAACATGGAAACAGAAGGCAGACATACCTCAACCTTAGGCATGCAGACGGGAAGGAAACAAGACAAAAGCAAGAGAGAATGGAGGACAATGAGAAGGGGAAAATCGGAACCAGCCTTAGGTGGATAAAACTGGCATATATGAAAAACACTGGCTATAATTGTACAGAAATACAACATTGTATGAAAAAAAGATGGGGAAAATACATAAAAGTGCAACAAAGACCAGTTCATACACGTGCTACCTATGTTTAAAGGGAAATACCACTCACTTGTTCACTCACTGGCTTATACTTTTGTAATTATATTACACATAAACTGACATTTTTGATTCTAGTATTCAGATTAAATGTTTGGTTTCTGGCTTTAAACTGGGAAAATTCTGCATTCTCTAAAACATTCTAACACAAATATCTGTTACAAGGTGGCAAATGTTAGCATGATCTGCCTCCAGATGTTATATATACTGTATGCACATTATAACTTGTTTGTAATGGCTCTTCCTTTGCTGCCACCTTGATGACAAACACAGCTTAAAGGAGTGAGATGAAGTGGTATCGCCCTTTAAAACAAGTAGAGACAAACAGTCACCTGGTTGAAGTCCTTCTGTCTGAGGTAGGTGATGGCTTTGTTTAACTCCAGATCGTTGGCAAGCTCAACATACTGAGAGCTCTTCACCATGTCCACACACCTACAGGAAAAAAAAGGCAACCACACAGGCACTGTGTAACACTTTACTGTATGTATTATATCATTTTAAACTTGCTGCAAATAGCATGTATACTATATTTTTATTTAGTTTGCTAATAAAAATGTCTCACTGTCAAGATGCATGTTTATCTGTGGTGGCTGATCTGATCCATGTGATATATTGACAGGTGGCCAGCCAGCTTCTGGTGGTTTTAATCGAAGCAAAAATGCTGATTCATGGAGATACGGTCCATTAACATCGTCAGCTATCACTAATTACACCTACATGTCAGATGCCACCTTGAAAATCATGTTTTTGTGTTTCTGAGTCTTTCAAAAGGACTTCCATGCAGCTGGAGTCCTCTTGTACATTGTATGCCCTCTGGTGTTAAGATGTTCAGTAACTAACCAGTCAAATCCAGTCGCAAAAGAAGTCTCAATGGCCGGAGCGATGAGCTTGGCTGCGGTCATGATGCGCTTCTCAGCCTGGACTTTTCTGTGTATAATAAACAGTTAGAAAACAGCACGGGATTCAGGAAATGAATGGTGAAAATCCCAAATATTTAAAAAAACAAAACAGCATTGCATTCAAAATATGGTATGGTGTTTTGGTAAAGAGGAGAAAGTGTCAGTGTTTTGGTAGAGAAGACAACATGTCAGTGGCTCGTTAAGGACAGTGGGTCAGATTTTTCTTACAGATCTCTCTCCATCTGGTGAAGTTTGTCGTTCTTAATGGCCTCGATGACCATATCTGAGCCGGCATCATCCTGACAGATTAGAAGATTAAAATCTTACAAAAGCATCGCTTGCAGCCAGACGAAAAGTTAAAGTGAGAAGTTGACATAAAGGAGATCTTTCAAAGATTTGAGGAAATCTTCTCTGCCTCTTGAGGAAAAAAATAAAAACGTTTTAACATAACTGTTTAGATGAATTAAAATGCCTGATGAATATCTGATTTGTTCTTGAGGTGTCCCTCCAGTGAAAAATGTGTTTTTCTTCTTGTTCCTCCAGTTTGAGAATCACTATGTAGACTGATATACTGTATGTGCAGAATCTGACACTATAAGGCTGTTTTCACATTCACTGCTGAAAGTGTGAATTTTCTCTGTGCTCCTTGAAAATCTAATTTTAAGAGGCGGGCCTACAAGCAGGATTTGTGACTAGGATTAGTCTGGAGGCCAATCCTGGGCCAATATTCAGCATTCACAAGTGTGATGTGGAAACTTGAAGCCTCCAGTGCACAAACACTGGGAATGGACTGGGAGTCACATATTAAGGATTTTATTGTGGTAATTATACTTATACTTCTCCTGAAGAAACCATGTTAGACACACATTAAAGAATATTTATGTTTGCCTTAATACATGTGTGGAGGGTTCTTTAGTTATGTTTTTGTTTTTGTAGTCAAATCAACAAACATATTACTGTAACTCACATTAGATGGGATGTACTTGTCTTCATCATCGATGCCCAGAGGAACAGAGATGAGTTTCTGAAAGGCCTTCTTCATCCTCTCCCTATCTCCGATGGCATAGTAGCAAAGGATAAGGTTGAAGCCCGTTTCAATGTTGGGGCTCTCACCCATGATGTGCTCGAAAGATGTTATGGCGTCGGAGTATTGGCCCATGCGGACGAAGACCAGGCCGATGTTCTGCATGATCTTGATCCTCATCTCCTTGTGAGTGTTGGAGATCTGATCCAGTGCCATTCGGTACAGCTTGATGGCTTTAGGGTAGTTCTTTTGTTTGACGTAGATGTTGGCCATGTTGACTCTCAGACGGCCTGGAGGAGCAGCACAGACATAGTACAGGAAAGGTACAACTGATACAACAAATAATATAATACAAGAGTCCAATACATGAAACATGACACAAAAAATTAGCAAATTGTTGATCATAAGATAAACAGCCTGTATCCAGAAAGCTGGAGGCCCAAAGACTCAGTCAGCTTTATACTTTGTATTAAATGCTAAAAGCTATACAAGATCGCTACGAATCTGTCTTGCTTTTCCTATTCCTATCCATGTGCTGCAGTTTATAAGATAATATCTCAGTCATTTAAATGCAGCTGTATAGTTTTATTAAAACTGTTTTAGTATTTGAGTAAGCTTCAATGCTGCACTGTCACACCAGAATCACAGTGATGGATATCTTTGATTTTACGGGATTCCCCATCCTGCCCGCATAATGCGTGGGTTCACGAGGGCAGCCATAGTTTATAAACACATCTGGAAAGAATATGAAGCTCGGTGGTCTGCTCACCTGCGTTACTGAACATCTTGTTCTTCACAATGACCTGGTAGCTGTTTAAGGCCTCTGGGTACATTTCGTTGTTTTCGTACTGGTTGGCAAGGTTGAGCAAAACCTGGTAATTACAGAATCGTTCAATATTTCTAAATCAAATAATAGAAAACACGCAATGAAGTCAAGAACGGATTCATAGAATCTACCTTTAAAAATTTTATTTGGCTCTGGAGGCAGTGAACTTAACCACTCAGCTATGTGAGCACAGCTCACATATGAAAAATAGGTACCCTGCTGGCTGAGGGTAAAATCATGCCAGATACTTTGCTTATTGTGTCTCCTTCTATCATGAAAATATTATATTTCCACTGTCTTCAAAAAAAACACATTATGCAAGTAAATAACATACAGTTAAAGCCACATACTGTATGACATGGGGGCTCAATAACAATAAAAAGGAGAACCCCTACATATAGAGCAGCTGTTAGTAATGTACTTTCCTGAGCGCATTTGGTTGGTTATATAAATGTATTATTCTAGTTGGTAATTGGCAAAACTTGGACAATATGACATCAAAACTAGATATTTCAGATATTAATAGCAGAAAATGTCTTTTCTACTGTACAGGACACAAGTGGCATTTTACATGAGAATTGCAATAACTGTTGCTCTGTCTTATTCGTGCTAAGTAACCACTGAGTAACCAAATAATTCCTTAAACACACCATTTACAGGTTCACAGATTTGACCTAAGACTGTAAAGAACAACAACAGGTAATTTTTTATTCCTTCTGCAACTATTAAAAAGTGGGATTTCCAAAGGTGGTACATAATCGTCTTAGGCGTGTCATTTCAGAGTCTCGATCATTTCACTTACACACACTGGAACTATCACTGATATACAGCAGCCGTACTTACAGAGTAGGTGAGGTCTAAACTGATGTTGTCCCCATTGCCAGACTGTTCCTGCTGTCTCACCAGTGCCCTCTCCTTCCTCCCTGCTTCTTTGGCTTTCTCAAGAGCCTGCAGAAACACATCACACATCACACACATCACACACATCACACACATCACACACACACACACAGGTCAGCAGTAGTGTCACCCATGTCCAAAATGATCAAGACCAGCTGAGAAATTGTGTTTATCTGCCACCACTGACAGAAAGCATTTGAGTGCTTCAGCTATAAAGGGTTTCTGTTGCACTTCACAATGTTGTCTGTTGTCTAATTTAATAAGTTTTCCCATGTATGAAAAATCCCTGAAAATAGGTGGGGGGATAAGCTTTAGGTAAAACTCCCAATTCCAAAGAAGTTGTGGTGCTGTGTTGAACAGAATGTGATAATTTACTGAACCTTTTCGACATCTACTCAATTGAAAACAGTAGAAAGACAATATGTTTAATGTTTTACCAAATCAGTATATACTGATAATATACAGATGCTTGTCTTGTCTTTAAGATTGTACATGGCATTGACCTCTGACCACCAAAATCTAATCAGGTCGTCCTTGCGTCCAAGTGAATGTTTGTGCAAAATTTGAAGAATTTCCATCATGATGTTCCTCAGATATCCCTCTCACAAAAATGGGACGTACAGATGGATGAACGGACAATCCGAAAACATAATGCCGCTAGCCACGCCTATCGCCAGTGTGGAGATATAATTAAATCAACTTCATTGATAAGTTTTACATAGCGTCCCAGCTTCTTTGGAATTGGGGTTGTATTTTGCCCAACCACCTTTATTGGTAGGTGAGCCAAAAGCTTATTCACAGTGTGGAATTTAGTAAAAAATGTGAGGCCTCTGATGACGCTTTATCCTGAGTAGAGGGCTGACACAATGAAAAATAAGTCACTTTTTACTGCCTTACAAGGAGGATGTTCACTCCAAATCCAAAAAGCCATTATTGCTAAACAGTATGTTGACAGAGTGAAAGAGTCAGACCAGTTGTAAGGCTCCTGTGCTCTGCGCCATGCAGCTCTCTTTTATCAGGTCATTCACTTTCTTCTCCAGGATCTTGATCTTCTCCTCAGGCCTACAAGACCACAGATAAAGCAATTCAGTGGATGATAATGTTTGAAAGCCTTTCCCCATCTGCTACCCCAGACCATGCTGGTTAGAGACAGTTTAGTAACAGTGACAGAAAAGTTTTATAGCGGAGAGATTTAATTTTTTTCCAAATACATTATACACTTTGTGACACACACAGTATATCACACAGGCTCGACGATGTGAAAGCACCCATGAGGCTTAGAGGAGCAAAATAAAATTCACAGGGCAAAAAATTCTGCTTAACTTTTGTGTGCTACTCAGTTTTCAGGGAGGGGTGGGTTAATATCTTGAAAAGCCATTGTGATTGGTAAATACATGATGTGCCAGTCTTTATTGTCCCGTTGTCCAGTGAATGAGTTGCTGCTCTTCAGTTGTTATGCATGGGAGTTGTGGCTTGAGAGGACATTTACTTAAAACATGCATTTCCAAAAATGTCTTGGAAAAAGGGGAAACTGAAAGTGGGACTGAAAAACAAAAAAAAATCAAAGAGAGAAATTGCAGCGAGAGTCGGCTATTAACAAAATTCCCAAAGCTGACTGGATATTTCCAAGTTGGAAGCCCCGAGGTCGAGACAACTGAAAACCTTCCAGCAGCAGTACTAGTAGCAGAGCCGGCGGCAAGTGAAGCGACATCGGCTGAATTACCACCTGCTTCCACCCTTAGGTATCTTGCAGGTTATGTCTTAGGCATTAGCTAAATACCTAATTAGCTTGGCAACATTTCTGAAAAAACAGTCACTTAACATTGATGTCAATGGAAAGTGTACTTCATGTGCGTGAGATGAATATTGGCCTGAGGGAGTCGACCTGTTTTTGGCGACGCAATTTCTCTATGTCATGTGTGCTTTACTCACTATGGGTTTATATTGATTGTATGACTTTTATTTGGTGCCTTAACAGTCATGAAATTAAATTGCAGTCATAAGTGATTGTTAATGCATTGTTGTGTGTAAATTAAGCGTGGCTGAT
This sequence comes from Hollardia meadi, assembly GCA_037974645.1. Taxonomy (NCBI): domain Eukaryota; kingdom Metazoa; phylum Chordata; class Actinopteri; order Tetraodontiformes; family Triacanthodidae; genus Hollardia; species Hollardia meadi. The sequence continues at coordinate 12,467 of JBBPCS010036921.1, forward strand.
GTTTGTGCTGGTTGGATGGAGCAAATGTTGAGATGTGATGGTGCATGGGGCGGTTGGGGAGGGCCTTGAAAAAGTTGTAGCCCTGGGGCCCATGGTAGATATGTTGGATTTATTCGTTAGTAATATTCAAAAGTATGTTTTGTACACACACGTAATTACATTGTTTTTAATACCCTTGTTTTGAGTGTTATTTTGTCAAATGAATTGCTTATACATCTTATTTAGATATAAGATAATAATCTTTAAAGAAACACTGAAACAGAGAAATCAGTTTAAAGAGTGACAACTCACGTGTCCTCATTCTTTGCTTCAAGTGGAGGTGCAGGGCCTCTGGACTGGCCCAGAGGGTCAAAGGCAGAGCCTGAAAACACAAGTCATACTAAATAGCAGAGTATCATGTATTGTTTACATAATTACAATCTGTCCTTATAGATAAACCTAGAGGTTCACACTAATAAAAAGAGCTAAATGTCCTTGGGCTTTTAAGGATTAGAATCAGTAAAGAAAAGATCAATAACTTCCACAATGCAGGCACAGTAAAAATGTGCAACCACAGAATCACAAACAAAACCCTCATCACGTGGCAATCCAAGATTAACTGTGTGTCGCAAAAATAGAAGTAATAGACACTTTCTGTTTGAACTCACCACGCGTCAGGGAGGAGGTGTAACCTGCTGCTCTGACTGCAGTCATTGGTCGGGCTGCTCCATCCTGTCACATTTGAAAACAGCACAATTCACAATTTTTCTTCATAAAAACACAGCTATGCATTGTCAATGTTGAGCAGTATATGATGCGGTTATTGTTATTTGATGTCTGTTATTTGCACTTTTGCGCTTACTGTACTATGATATTGGCCAGCTGTGGACAATTAAAGCCTAAAGCAAAACTTATACTGGTCAAATTGAACTCACTACACATTTAGTACTGAGTAAGTGAGATTACACAAAACTACACAGGACCTTAAGTTCACACTTGAGTGTTCAATCCCGCTCACCTGCACAGCTCCAGTCATGGGTCTGCCCATTGAAGAAGCCATAGGAATCCGGGACTTCATGAAACAACAAGTATAAGATAGCTGAGAATAATTTAGGCATGCTTACCTCACAAAATCTTTTATTGTGAAAATAGGAAACAAAAACATGTTCTTTAATAAAAGTTTATATATGAAGTGCTCTTCATTATTATCTTGGTTATTGTGAATTGTTTCTTCATCCTGTGATTTGTTTTCAGCTGTGCAGAGGTGCTCATGTCATATATTTTCTAATTCATGTAATTCATTAATAAAGAACTCTGAGGAAAGTCTGTGTGGACCAGAATGTTTTTAGTAGTGATTAAATAAAAGTCTGCAGGATTCATTTATTGCAAGATTACTTGAGTTGCAAGTGTTTGAAGTTTTAAAACCAGGTCTTATTCAGAATTATTTCATTTCATTGTACTTACTCCGAAGGAAGACGCTAAAGGCCGAGCTCCAATGGCAGTGCCAGGAAATTTGGCAGTCATCTGGATCATTAGGGACATAAATTACTTTTTTGAGGATTAACAAATGCTCTTCTCATTCTGTTTCTCTCTCTCACTCACACTCACTCACTCACTCACACACACACACACTCACACACACACACACACACACACACACACACACACACACACACACACTACTCACAGGAGGTCTTCTTCCATGACTTGTCCTCACTGCTTGCTGGAAGCCCACATCATTCTCCATCTCCTTGAAATTGGTAAATAAATATGCTTTATTCTTCACATACCAATGCAGAAGTAAACATTGTGCCCACACAAGCAAATTAACAATTTCGAATAATTTGTGTTCGCCACCTCTCCAGCTCCTATAGTATTTTTGCATTGATTGTATCATTGCTAGCTGTAAGTTACAGATGAATGCAAATAGGTTTGAGCTAGCTAGCTAATATAGCTTATAACTCACATCGGAGTCAAATGTTGGATTATAGTCATTGTAACCCGAATACAGATCATCCTCCTCCACAGCCAGATGCACATTTTCCATTTCTCGTTCTCCAGTGAGACGGTCTAACAAAATGAATACAGCAAACAAACAGTCATCTACGCGAAGCAACAGCAAACAGTTTGTTGTACGTTTAGGAGTCTATCCCACAATTCAAAGCGGTGTGGGTGGGACAGTTCCGTTCACAAACCTCTGATTGGTTATTTACGCGTCCATCATCATTTAGCATTAACATCATTGGCTGAAGCTTTCCATCCGTTGCTAGGATACAAGTGTAAGCCAGCCGCTTGATTTTTTTTCGTTTCCAGCAAAGTTTCATGTCAGTTTCGTCTTAAACATTAGAAATATGTATAACTTGAACAATAGCAGCTAATAATTAGCGGATATGTGGTTTGTGCTTCGGTTTTTCCGGGGGAAATGCAGTGTATTGCACTCTTTTGGGTTATTTGGTCCTTCTAAGTTACCGTAACGCTAGGCAGCATCGTGACTTTAGAGGGGCGGTGCCACATTTAAGATTAGAGATCAGTGGTTGAACGGGTCTGAACCAGATATCCTGGGCTGCACTCATAACCTATTAAAATTAATCTAGCTCTTCTGACATGGGCATTATTACTGTTGTCGGCAGGTGAGCAAGAAAAGACGCATTTGTTGTGTTGAACCACTTTGCTCCAAATTTATTATGCTAGTTAGTGCAAAGTAAATTCATGGAGCTGACATGAAAGTTAGCATACCTTTACTTATAATTTGTATTTTGTTAAATTATATCGTATTTGTAATTTTGCTTAACGTTAGCGTTAATTATTTTGCAGTTGGTTATAGTGTCACGTTGTCACTCACATTACCGTACAGGACTATTCTGACATTTCTTGGCATGTTGCTAACTAAGGAGATTTCCTGACCTCTTTTTCAGTTTACCTTTTAGCTGTTTATCATTGAAATCCTGGCTCAACCCAGTTTATGAAGTAGCCTAGCAGTTGGGCAGTTAGGTTTATATGTTAAACTGTTTCTTTTACCCTGTTCGTTCTTTCTATGCACTCACCTAAACTGTGCAGTCCTCTGAAATGACCTCTTGTAGACCTGGAAAGTAAATACACAGCGTCACAGCAAAGAATAATTACACCTTGTTAAACAAGTTTGGAGAGTTACTTGCAAAATCTTACATAAAATGAAAGCCAGAATATCAAAACCCACTAAAACTGAATTTCCATTGTAGTATTTTGCAAACTGACACTTTAGAAACAGCAAAATGTGCAGTGGTTTTGGTCTGCAGCTGACCTCCCTGGGGAAGAAAGAGTGAACTGGGAATTACAAAAAGAGGCAGACAAGGCATAAGCCAGGATTTATTTTAGGTCTGCCACTAATGATAATTTTTCATGATTGATTAATCTGCTGATTATTTCCACCATTAGTCCAAAGCCCAAAATGATGCCTTCAAATTGTGTCTTTTGTCCAACCAACAGTCCAAAACTCAAAGACACTTCATTTATTATCAAAAATGACAAAGAAAAGTAGCAAATCCTTTACATTAAAGAAGCTGGAACCCGACATTTTTGCTTTAAAAACGACTGAATTATTAATCAATTATCAAAATAATTGGCAAGTAATTTTCTTTCTATTGACTAATTGAGTAATCGACTAACCGTGATTTATTCAAGCACGTTCACGGAGGAATTGATGGTGCAAGCACACAAAAGCGATGACAGCAGAATAACAGAGATTAAGACCCCCCAAAAATATACCATGCCAATTGTGACATTCAATTTTCAGATTAATAGATTGTTAATGGGATTTCAGTTTAATGACAGTGAAGAGTGAACATCCAAAATCTATTGTGTGTGTGTGTGTGTGTTTTCAGTGGGCTGATAGGCCGCTCCTGGGCTATGGTGTTTGTAGGTGGAGGCTACAGTGTGAAGCTCTATGACAACCAACCAGGACAGGCTGCCAAAGCCATCACAGAGATCAGGTCAGCCCTACTTCACAACACTGCAGTCTCTGTCCAGCATAAACCATCATGTTATCTAGTCTTAACTAATTTAACATTCCTGACACTTTTTCACTGCATCTAGATGGCATCCTCCTGTCAGCCTGAGTACAGGGTGTCTTTCTCTGAGAGAGCTTCAGCTAGGTTCGGGGAACTGTTGATGTTGTGGGCCTGTATATCCTATTGAGACGTTGCATGTCACATTGGGCTATACATATAAACTGTATATGACTTGTCTGGAAACATGTAAAAGACTTAATGATGTCGGAAAATCTGATGTTAATTTGCGCTTCCTTGATCTGCTGTTCTGAGGCTATCTTCTGAGCTGAACAATTGTTTTTGCATTATTTTCTTTTAGGATTAAATTGTTGTTGTTTTTTTCCTTATAATTGGCATAAGTATTAAATCCATGTTCATAAAAATAAAAGGTGAATTACACATGCGTTATGGTTGTCACAGTAGCTTATAGATGTTGATTCTGACTCGAGTTGACTCATACTTTTAGGATAACAAAGGTTTTCAGTGGAAAATTGGTACACTGATAGATTTATAAAGTTAACCCCCCAGGCATAATAAAATTTAATTGCCCTCTTACCCAGAGAACAATAGTTTTAATGCCTTTGGCTGAGGGAATATTGTAAAAAATCTGTTTATTATCTAGAGCCTGTATCAATATAGGAGAGTTGAATGGCATTACCAATGTGGATTATTGTAAGTAACATGTCATTCTATTTGTGACAGGGATTTTGAGCCTTTTAAATGTAAGTTTCTGGGATTTTGACCACCACATACCAAATGCCATTGTGTTCCAGGTATCACAGGGAGCTTAGCTACAACCAATATCTCCAAGCCTCTGCAAATTACACCAAAGCTATCTGAATGGTTCATCACACTCAGGTTAAGATGAGAAATAAGGGTGGTTTTGGGGTGACTAGTGACTCTTTAGCTTCTGATGATCAGCAACTTTTATGTCATGTGTTATAAACGGATCTCCGCCATCCTCATGTTTCCATGCTCTGAACATTAACAAGTGAACATTAACAAGACATATCGACTGGCCTCCAAGCACTCATGTCTCATGGAGGGTCCTGTTCAAAATATAACCTCTCCTTCCATTACAGCGCCTACAGGAAATGGACATTGCATGATCAGTGACTTGCTCTTACTTCAGGAAAACATGGACAAACACATGCTCGGGCTAAAAAGTCTCTCACAGCCTAGTCATCGCTAGTTAAACATTACTGTTGAGTGACAAAGGGCTTTTGGTGAAAACGCCTGTGGGAAATACTCTGAGAAAAAAACAACCTATGTGAAGAAGATCTACAGCCCTTGACAATGTAAAAGGAAGCTACATTTCGTAACAGAATCTCAACCATTTACAGCATATTTTACAGGATAAACTGCTTATCAGCTTCTGCCTCTGACGCTTACATGGCAACTGATGAGAGTCTTGGAGAGTCAGTTGCTGGTATGAACAGTAGAGTGCGCCATTGTACTGGTCTGTCATTCTCCCTTTGCGTGTGATTTCTTGCTGAAGAAATGTTTTTATTATAACGAGTAATTTGAACTGCTGAGTCATCTGTGCAATAATTTAGATTTTTATTTTATTTTTTTTATTTTTGTGGTTGGAAAACCAATGTTCAGGCAATCGGGCATCTACCCACAAACCAACGGACATTTCTTAAAAATCTGGCTCAATCCTCGATCCGTTTCCATAATTTAAATTATGCTGCCTTTATGTCTTGGTAATGATTCCATAGACGTTAAAAGAGGAAGTGCTTGCTAGTGTGGTAACCGCCTTTGCTGTGTGTGGGTTCAGGAAGCAGCTGGAGGAGCTGGAGGAAGCCCACATGCTGAGAGGGGAGCTGACTGCCTCGCAGCAACTTGCTCTGCTCAGCAGTTATGATGACCTGGCTCAGGCACTGGAGGGAGCCTTCTTTGTCCAGGTGACACACCATATCACTCACAGCACCAGCACATGTCAGTTTGTCTGTCTGGTTTGTACACCATGCTAAAAATCAATGCGAAGGCTTGATTGTTGGTTCATTTATTGTTTCATCCATGTTTCAAAAGCATTAGGGCATATGCCATAAGTCAAATTGTAAAGTGGTCACAGTAACCTCAGTACAGCATGTTCTGGCATTTTTTAAATGACACTGCGTATTCTCAAGGGGGCTGCACTCAAGTAAATCATTGGTTAACTTGTGTCACATACACACATGATACCTCAGACACCACTGAAAACATTTTGAATTAACCTTAACATACATACTCACAGCTGAGTTTCACCATTTTGCAAAGTTTAGACCAATTTCCCCAAAAGTGGCTACCATATGTGCATCACTCTTCTTGCCATAATACACATTATTGCTTATCATACCCTGTAGAAGTATGACTAGATTACAGTCCCCCTCTCAATATGGATTGCACCACAGTTATAAGCACTTACTATATAAAAAATTCAAAAGGTTTAAGGCTAAATTGTCCCCTGTTCCTTTGTCCTCGTTTACTGTAATACTTATTGTGGTTAAGAATTGTTCAATATGGATGCACTATACTGTGGACTCCAATGTATGTGTAATAAGTTATGTATTACATAGTAATTACTACACGTTATTTGTGATTTAATATGAATTTCTACCATAGTCATTGACTGACCCTGAGTCATGCCTGTCCTCAATTACATCAAGGTGTCACAGCATTAAAATATACTTCTCTCTGTGTTATGTAACCTTGCATTGTAATACTCATTTATTCATCAGAAATTTACTTTTTGACCCATCACTATTACATTTTGTTTTCTTAGACTAACCTGAATATATCAGAGCTTTTTGGGAGTATAGTAATGATTCATGAGTCATTGAATGAGCTGTCTGTTGTATGAACTAACTAACAAAGGTATAGCTTTACTTTGACACAAGGCTCAGGAGAAAGCTGTCAAAACACGAGCTGGTGTTGAAATCATTACATGACATTTTAACACCGAATCACTCATCTTGTCTTTGTCATGCTAAGAGCAGAAACAGACTCAACAATGGACACTTGCTTATCCAAACTTAGTCATGCTAACACAGCCACTTGAAACAAAGTGGAAAGTTAGCCTTTTACGCCAAGAAAATATCTTGTGTGGCACCCTGACTGTTAAAACAAAAAAACATCTTAGCACAGACAGACAGGTGAGGACAAAATAAATCAATGTCCCCCCTAACAAGGAACAATAGAGGACTTATGAGAAACGGAATTACCAGGTAGAAAAATGCAGAGTTTTCCTGTTCACATAGTCAGTCCCACATTTCCTGATAGCATGACACCATCTGACGCAAGTTTCATACTTTTACTGATCACGGCTTCTCTGGAAGAGTAGAGGAAGTACAGAGCATATCAATGTTTCGTGACTGACATTAATCCATACTAGCCTGCTAACTGCATGGTCTCATACTTGGTGCGTAGGGACAGTACATGTCATACCATGAGACAATAGACTGACACTCCTCACATGCTTCACTTCTGTCAATATGTTTTCCTAGAGAACTTTTTTTTTTCCATAACCACATTGTTTCCCTGTTGGAGGAGAGGAGATATGATCTGTTACAAATCAAAATATCCTTTAAAAAAGTCAAAAAATAGACTATAAAAGAATAGGAAGTAAGCAAGTGTGCTTGAAGCAGTCCCATTATTTGATACGTGCTGCCATTGCCCTTTTTCCTACTCTCCCTCCTAGATTCTCTCACCCAGAAACAGTCCTGTTCTGATTTAGCCATATTTGCTAGTGCTGAAGCTTGTGTTCAAGTGTACAGTGGACTTTCAGCATGACTGACTCAAAAACAAGGGCAGACTGGGGAACCAGTACCACCACATGTTTTTGTGTGAACAGAAACTAGCTTAAGTAGATTAAGCACATTGTTAATGAGTGGAGCATTGCATTATTATGCATACATACAGCAGGCATGCTGCTTGCCCAGCCAGTTATTGCAGTTCTACATTCTTGACAAATGCCTTTTGAAGATCTTATTAACACCCCATTACTCCATTATTGACAGCCACTCCCTTTCAACACTCTGTCAGAGTCTCTTTTTAAAGCAGTAAAATCACCTTCATATTTGTCAGTGTTAATACCAAAAAAAAAAAAAGTGTTTATTTATTTATTATTGTGATGAACAAAGAATGATGACTGACGGCCCTATTCCTAATTCTTGTTACGCCCAAAACACACCTTTGATTAATTAACACAATAAATACAACCCCATTGCATCTTCCTTTGTGCCCAGATAATGCATGTTTAAATAGCAAAAGGGAATTGGACACTCCCTTTATGCAAACACCCTTCACTTTAATCCATGCGCAATAAAACGTTTAAATGGGGCCCAAAGTTTACAAAGTTAAGGGATCAATTCACCCAAATTACAGAAAAACACAGATTTTCTAACTTACCTTAAGTGGTATTTATCTCTACTGATAGGGAATGTGTTTATCAGATAACATTCTCACAAGCACACTGGAGTGATTTAGTGTTTAGATTGGATGATTGTATCATTCTGCATAATATTGATTTTTAAAAAAATATATTTCCAAAGGGAAGTTTGAAAAGTCAAAGCAGGAACATACTGTACTGTATGTTAAAAAAGATCTTAGCCAGATTGTATTAGAGGAAATTAAATGATGGCCATAGTGCAATTCTCTCAATGACTTCATAACCCTTTGTGTGTGTGTGTGTGTGTGTGTGTGTGTGTGTGTGTGTGTGTGTGTGTGTGTGTGTGTGTGTGTGTGTG
>JBBPCS010036930.1:0-21199 GCA_037974645.1 Hollardia meadi
CACACACACACACACACACACACACACACACACACACACACACACACACACACACACACACACACACACCACCTGCAGGTGCCCAGTCGCAGCAGTTCTCACACTCTTAATATGGTAGAGCTGTCATCACTGCAACAAGAGAGAGAGAGGGGGAGAAAATAGGTTGTTGGATATGAATTCGTTTATAGCGGGGGTGGGGGGGGGAGACAAATAGGAATCCTGGGTATGAATTGAATTGTAGCAGGGAGCGAGGAGAGATTGTGTCCTATGTAATTTCAGACTATAATATGCTGGTTCACAGTGTCCTGCCCTCCCTCCCTCCAGGCCCGCATCCAATTCTTTTCATTTCTCTTCATTTCAGGGTACAAAGAGCCCCAACTCCCCCCCGTCTTCCTGTGTGTGCGTCACTGTCTCGTTTGCATTTCCAACGCGCCGCTCGAGTTCCACTGTTTCGCTCTCGTCTGCCTGGCTTCTGTTTCGCCGATTTGTTGTGTCACTCGTGTCGGCGTATTTTCCTCCTTTCCCGTTGTTCTTCTCGCCTCTGTTTTGTTCAGCTCTGTTCTGCCTGCCGCTGTACTGTACGTTCTGTTCTAGATGTTCTGTTTTGTTTTGGATGGAAGCCTTTTCTATCTCTGCAGACGTTCCTGTCTGGGCTCGTGTTTATTTGAGGTCACTTAATGTGCCCCGAGAGGTCTCCATGCTGCTTCATCAGCTTGTGGAATATTGTGTCAAAAGGCTACCTTGATGAGAAATGGGTATTGTTCCCATTCATGATACTTGTTTATTTTTCTATTATAAGGAAGATAAAGTACATTTTACATTCTTGCAAGAGGGGTTTACCAGGCATGCCCACTGTCTTGTTTTGCAGGATGCTTGCACTGACGCTTTGTCATGCGCCCCCCATGCAAGGTACCATTTGGTGTCGCCGGCCGATGCGCTAAACCTTCCCTGACGCACAACGGGCCCTTTAGCGTCTCTGGCTGACACGCAAAGGCACAAGGTCTATGTTACTTTGGTTAAGTTTCGGCACCAAAACCAACCAAACCAACTGGAAGTCGTGTACGTGACTCTTCACATTTGTATATAGATTTTTAGGGTACAATATCTGTACCGGAAAACTATGGTTAAGATCATTGAAAGACTGTCGCAGTTAAACTCTGGTTATGGTTTGATTGAGTTTAGGGGGGGGGGGGAGAGGAATACAAAAAGAAAACATTCATTTTGGATTTCACCTCCAGTCTGGCATTGCATGTAAACTGTGTGCTGCAGAACCCTTCCACAGTTGCTAAGGAGAATGAGCTGGATTTTAGAGATGCGCAGCAGCGTTTGGTGTCATGTCTGGTGATCAGAGAAATTAATGTTCTATTTGTGAAGACGCTAACTTTGAGAATGATTGCCGGAGTAATGAATCCCGCAGGTCATAATACTTGTCGGCTAATTGTTTCGATACCTGGGCACGGCTCTTCCCTGTAGTGCGTGAATTGAAAGCTTTGTGTTCTGAGTGTTCTGACCTCCGAATGAGGGTGTAATGAGGATTCACAGGAGGAGCGGGCCCGTGGGGATGAACGTGCTGTATTCACCGGGATCGCCTGCTTTATTCGTGATCAATGTGCCTTCCTGTCTGTGATTGATGATCTCTGACACGTGTTCGTTGAACTGTGAATTTTGACTTGACTTTGGCTGCGCTAGATTAATTATTAAACGGGCCTAGTAGCAAAGATTTATGGATGAAATACCAGACAACCCTTGTAAAGGAAATGTTAAATGTATACCTTTCAGTTGTTGATCAGTCATCCAATGGTTCTTAAAGGGACAGTTCACTCTAAAATCAAAAATACATATTTCTCCTCTTCCCTGTAGTTCTATTGATCATCTAGATAGATTTGGTGTGAGTGTCTCAGTTTTGGAGATATCATGACCCGGTTACTCAAGATAATCCACAGACCTTGTTGTGAGCAGTTTCATGGAGGAACTATTTTCTTTCTGTATCACTGCGCAGAAGGAAGTGTCTACTCATGGATGAGAGGCTAGCTAAGTAAGCTAGCTAGCGTTACAGCTCAGCCGAGGAGGACGCCATTAACGTTTCCATCCCGCTCTGTCGCGAGCTCGAGCCTCTCGTCCATGAGCAGATGCACGTTTCCTTCTGCGCGGTGATACCCTGAAAGAAGAAAGGCAAAGACAGAAACATACATTTTTATTTTGGGGTGAACTGTCCCTTTAAACTCTCCCAAACAGACAATGATGGGCCTCCAATGATCTCTGGGCCTCTAATTTGGTTTCTGTTAATGTTTTGCTGGTTGTTTTTTGTAGATATCGAGCCCGAGCCCCCCCTCCCATCCCAGCTCCGTGTCGTCGTCACAAGCGTTAACATTGGCGCTCGTCTCCTGATCATCTCTTATTAATTTGTGTTCAGCTTTGTAATCCGGTTATTTGCCACTTGGTTCTCGTTCTGGCAGAAAATATCAGCAATTAGGGCCCGGTGCTTGGCTGGTCACATTACTCCCCGTCTTAGTGTTTTACTGAAGAGTGCTTGTTAAAATGGACCCCGTCGCTTTCAAATGAAATGAGCCAAATCCGCCCCCATTGTTGGACTCCACCCGTCTAAATCGCTGACTCACAGTCCCAGCCAACCCGGGAACGATGAGTCAAAAGTAGATTTGTTTTGTTTTGGGAAGACAAACAAAGATTAATAACAAATTTAATCTGTGAAACTTGAGGAAATGTGGTTCAGAGTTATACATTTGTTTTGCTTGTAAAATGTTTCCAGCTTCTTCGCTTCCTCCTATAATTGTTAATTAAAACGTCCTCTGCTGTTAACCATTACTGATATTTATGGCTTCAGTTGGCGGATACATGATTTCTTTTCAGGCTCAGAGTAATCAATTTTAAACTCACCTGCTGTTGTTCTGAGTTTTTATTGAAATACTCAGGCCAGATTGACAAGTGGACTCTTTTGATGTGGAGAAGGTAATTAATTATGTCCCATGGAGTATGAATGGTTGAGATAAGCAATACATCTGAGAGTGGCAGGTGTCATGAACACACAGAGATGCACTCGCACCATTGAGACAGTTTCCTTTGTGTAATAAATCCGTGTTTGTGTGCCAGCCGACTGTAAAAAGCAGATAATAAAGCAGGGAAGGAGGCGCTGCTAAACAAACCTGATTGTGGTGTGGGTCGATTTAAGGGATGTGACGATGCCGGTATTGGTGATAACCGTTGCGTTAACAATACACATGTGAGAATATCATGTTAATAATCCAGGGCAGATGTTTCTTTAAGTGTAATTGTTATTTTTTTTATGATGGAACAAAGTTAAAGATGAATTTGACTGATTTTATTCTTATTTTCCAACTTTCTATAGATTTCTTGATATTATCGTAATCTTGAATTTGTTTGGCCATGATAATCATGTAGTGAAAGTGTGATATCCGATGTGATGGCAGAGAGACTGGTTCTGTACAAACTCGGTCACATCCCCACAGCCAGCGGCCAGAAAATAGATCCTGGTGATTGCTGGTTGAGGATCCTGGTGTGAGGACCCCTGAGCCAGGAGGAGCCAGCATTCATTGTCACAATCAATTAGTGAACTCATCATTTAGTTGATTGACAGACAAGTTATCCACAATTTTGATGATGTATTTATTGTGCAATAAGAGCACTCTCTGCTTCAGAATAAAATGTTGGCATTGTCAGTTTCTGCAAACCATACTGTTTTGTTACGTACCGGATCAATATTTCTACAATGTGTATCATATTTCGTTCAGATTACAGGAATATGAGCTGACTTTACTGTCTGGAGGAGGAGATGGTGGTGGCTACCATGTGAGAGACCACGTGATGGGGTTTTTTTAGCCAACATGGGGACATTTCTTTGAAAAAGAAAGAGGAAGAGCACATTTGGTAAATACACAAAGATGCTAACCAGGGGAGGATGAAAATAATCACAGCAAACAAAAAGGCGGGAAGAGACAAAGACAGGAAATGTGAAGCGACACATGACACAAGAGGAGATAACTTACAAAATAAAACAGGAAGTAACTCAACTAAAACACCAAACCATGAAAATCTCTCCATCACTATGAGGCACCCTGCTGAAATACTTCACTCTTGTGTCCTTGGTTGCAAAGACAAATGAATCCAGAAAGAAAAGAATCCAGAATTTTATTTAGAAACCAGTTACGTATGTGAGGTCATGTCCGAAATGTGCAATAGTTTATTGTACGGAGTGAGTTTAATTTGTGAATGATTGCATGTACTTATGTATGGAGGCTTTTCCGGACACTGTTTTAAAAAAAAAAAGACAAAAAAAAACACAAGGACACAGCAGAATTGACTGGATGTTATTGGATTGGATAATCGTCCATTGTGGCTTCAGTTTTCCAACGTCTGCCTGCTTCAACCCGAACAGGACACTTGTTATTGTTGCTGTTAAATCCCATCAATCCGCCAGTTCCCTTCATTGCCAAGATTGCGCGTGGTGTGGAAGAATGTGATGGTCTGCGAGAACTTGAGTGGATGTTTAAGGGCAAAGATTTTGTAGTTGTTATAGTGGTTTTTGGACCAGTCTGTCCAACAGTATCACGGCTGTTCGTTCCCTGATTCAATAACAATAACGATGCACGTCATGCCTTTATTGAATCCTGTTGATTCTCTCCCGATGTTACGCTTGTCGTGCCCCCTTTGCCTTTCCTCTCCACCAATATTGGATAGTTTGTTCAGAGGCACATCTCTTATATCTTGATCCTCTTCTCTTTCTGTTTTTTTTTTTTTTTTGAATAATTCCTTTTGATGAATTCCTCGCTGGCCTTTGATCTGCGCAACAGAAGAGTATTGAGCAGGGAAAGCACATCGGATAGGGACGGCCAACTCTTCAGCGGAACTCTGAGGAGAGCCGCGTAGCCTTGATCAACGAGGCAGGGGCTTGAAAAGAAATGCCTGCACATGAAAGGAGGCATGGAACAAAAGCCAGTGGCACGGCTGCTGTGGGCATGTTGTTTTGTAAAGATGCGACAGAGACGTGCCATTTAATGCAGAACGGTGAATGGACGGCGTCATCTCTCATCTTCAACCTTTTATCCTCCCTGAAAGAAGCAGTCAGTCTTCTTTAAGTGACACCCCCCCCTACAATTGCTCAGTTATCTCCTCCCATCCTGTCAATACTGGCTGTCAAAAGTACCTTTTAAAAGTGCATGTTTTTGTTTTTGTTTATACGCTGTGTATTAGGGGCTCAGGGACCGAACGGGCTTTTGAAAACCGAGACATGAGTTATTGAACCTTCTGTTCTGCACCGCACCAGTGCTGTCAGTGCTCTTGTTGTTTAATGTGAAAACGTAGCTGGCAGTTAGAAGCTTTTTTTATTGGTAGATTACACACTCAGGCATGTCTCTCGGTGCATTATGCCGCGAGAACACCTGAGAAAACTTGTGCAAACACACAGAGCTGAACTTTTCTGTCTTTGCGTTCGGTTTATCCAGGGAAGGTTTATCTCAGTTTAAATATTTCAGCACCGTTCTGCGTCCATATTTATACAATCGCATACATTCAACACCAGGGGAGAAAAGTCAGCTTTAAAGGAACACTTCACCCAAATCGACATTGGAGCTTTCTTTTAACAACTGAAGAAGCTGGGGATTTGTTGTAAAACGGGAAAAAAACAACTGGAAGAAAAAGATAAATGGCTCCATACTGCCTGTCCGGTGTAATCCAAGTCTCAGGAAGCCCTGAGAACCCAATTTGATACGTAAATATGGTGTATCAAAATACGTAAATGACACCCTTTCTTTAAGCCAAAATCTCCGCTGCACCCACTAAGCTAAAAGCGTCTGAAGTGGGTGCACAAGCCACAAGGTGAAGTCTTTTCAAATCAACTTTGGATCTTGGGGCCTTTGGAGACTTGGATTACGCCAGATGATCTGTATGGACCCATTTTATATGTTTATTTTGGGTGTTTTTATACATGAAGTCCCCAACTAATAAAGTTGTTTAGGAGAACGCTGCAATGCTGTTTTGCTGTGAAGCTCCAGAAATGTTTTTGAGGACTAAGAAACTTCTCACAACTTCCCATCAGCATGGGGTGAGTAGATAACTAGAACTGTCCCTTTAAGCATAGAAAACCTTGCCCAGGGGCACTTCTGCAGTATTTGTTATAGGAAGGAAGAACATCTCTTGTTCACTTTTTCCATCCTGTCCAGGGGCCGTTCTCGCTAAGCAGGATTACAAAGTTATCTGGGCGCCATGTAACACCCAGAACAGCTTCTTTTCTCTTCAGACCATGTCCCAGCTTAGGAGGGTGTTCCGGGTTTTACTCATCAAAGATATTCAGTTAGCTCGGTAATCCTGCATTGTGAGGAAGGCCCCTGGACTCAAACCAGCAATTATTCAGCCGCTCAGACCCAGATCCAGCTTCTTTTTATAGTGTCATGTGAGATGTATCATGACGATGGAACAATGGGGAGTAGCCAACGTTGGTTTCCACTCAGTTTGTTTGAATACAAAGCTGTTGTTTTATTACTTGTGAAATTCAGATTTGGTGCTTAAATCTAAAAAAAAAAAAGCCTCAAAAAGCTACACTGAAAAAATTAAGACGATTACAATATGAACTTTATATTTTAGTAATAAGGATACTCTTAGAGAAGGAATTGAGAAGTAGAGTAGTAGATGCCATCATACATATCAGTCATATATTTTTCTTATTTAACTTATTTTTATGCCTCCGTGCCGGCGATAGCTGTGGCCGGCTGTGTTTGTGCACCGGAGGCTTCAAGTTTCCACGTCATGCTTGTGTATGTTGAATATTGGACCAGGATTGGCTTCCAATTTCCTATTTGTGACATCACAAATCATGCTCGTAGGCTACACTTTCAGCACACAATGTGAAAACAGGCTGATAGTGTCAGACTCTGCACATACATCATTCCACAAACATTCAGCTGGAGGAACTGAAGGGGACTTCAGATGATTTGTTACTAAAGAGTAACAGGAAGAATTTCACACTGCATAGATTCAAGTCCTGCTATAGGAAGTTTCAGGCTAAAACAATATCTTTGAAAAGCAAAGCTCCATTGCAAACTTGATGTTTGCAGCCGCCTGTTTAGCAGATGCACGTAAAACGCCCACCTTTACACCAACGCCGAGCATTATCAGCAGCAGCAGATCAGACACTTGGATTTCCAGCTGGCGGTTTAAGCTTTTAGTCGATCATTTTTATCAAGAGATGCAAGTGTGACATACCTGAACAGGTGGGCGTTGAAAGCTGTCTACACCGAGGTGCCCTTCAATTTCTGCAGTGTAACTTAATTGCATATCTACCACCTATTCATTACGATAACAATAGCTTTTGTGCGGGGTACCATGAACCTTGTCAGCCTCTTGATGGTGCAAAGTTGTGTGTGAATGGGAAATCCCTGCTTCACGTCTCATCAGAAGGACAATAAAAACTTGATTAATGGTGACTATGTGCAGCAGAGTACAGTGTCAAATACAAATTACTGGTGAGTCAGCTCTCACGCTCAAGTCTCTCTCTCTACCTGACGCACACACACACACACACACACACACACACACAGTCGTGTTTCCATCACTTTTGGGGACATAATATAGACTATTAATAGTATAGATTAATTTCCTGCAGACTTACCCTTACCAGAACCAGAACCACTACTTGCATAACCATAAAACATGCACAATATATCATTTCAGCATCAACATCAGCATGTGTCCATGTGCAGTGGTCACATTGCAGGACACGCATGTCAAGTAAGGCAAATTAACTCAAACATATGATGCTACAACTTTTTTGCTGCTTGATACAAAAAAAACAACAACAACACAATTTGCAGTCATTTCCGTCGCTTTTCTTCTTCTTTGAGTTAGCTGCTAACTGCTGCTCGCTGCTTTTAAATCTCCTGGTCGTGGGTCACACATGCAACACGTTGACAAAACGTGTTACCCAATTCTGCCTCTGTAACTTTTTTGCAGAACAGCAAGGCGCGACAGAAGCGCAACAGTCCCGCCTTGTAAAACGGGCTTGTGTAAACTTTCATCCCCACAATGTAAAGTAAGTAAAGTAGAACATGTACACAATATTCACACGGTACAATTGTAGAATTGTGTTATTGCCCTCGTCAAGCTGGTGAGTGAACACCTTCCTTCTGCAAAACTTCTCAGAAATGAATAACGACTGAGTTCTTGGGAGAGGGTCCACTTTGCATTTTGGAAATGATGCATTTTAATAGGGTTCCATCTATGCCCACACACAGGCCCTATCATTGTCTCAGCCCACAGAGGATTGTGCAGCAGTAACAACAAAGATGAATTCATCATAACTGGAGTTAATGGGTTGTCAGACTCACAACATGGTGACACTGAGAAGCCACCCACAGTGTAAACATGCCAATTACCTGAGCCATCAGCTGCTCGTTAATGTTACCCCGTTAATTAAAACGACTTTTTTTTTGTAGCGGAGTCTAATACCTGTCATAAACCTCGAAAATTAATGCTAAAAACATCTTAAGGTGGTATTACTTAAAAAATAAGTTAAAAAATATATAATTTGACATTGGCAAATCTTTGAGGAAAGAACAAAGTCAAACTATCACTTATGTGTTCATGAATTCGCTTCAGCAACCCGTTCTCATCCCAGGTGTCACATGCCGGCGATTTGTCATGCACCCTTCGCATCTTATCCAGACGCGCAAGCTCTACATCACTTCGCTTAAGTTTAGGCACAAACTATCGGTGGCGTTTGGTTAAGATTCTGCACAAAACCACGTGGTTAGGTTTAGGAAACTTTGTCTTGGAACGGAATGCAAACTCCGGCCTCCTGGGTGAAAGTCGTGTGCGTGACCCTCCAGTCAACCCTGACCTCCACCCCTCTTGGCACTTGATGGCGCTGCGTCGTGTACGGCTTCACATTGCTGGTACAATAAACCCTTGTGCATCTAAACTTGTGCATCTGGATGAGACATGAGACGCCGTGTCAAAGCGTCGATATCTTACGAGCTGAGGATGAGAAGGAGCTGTCTTCAGAGACGGGAATTATCACAGGATCACGCCTGGTGGCCCGTTTTATCTCACACTGTTACATTTGTAAAAACTCCTTCCACCTGTAAAAGGCAGTTCGAAATCACATCAGGGAGCTTATCATGCCGAGCATTTGTCTAGAAAGCCGCAGTCACACATATGCAGAGATTGTCGAGGATGCTTCAAGCTGACAAACGTTTTTTCCAATTTTCCCTTTAAATTTCTCAGAACGACTCCACGCACTCGATGCTGCAAGAGCTACATCTGATCACGCAAAGACCGCAAGGTTTAGTGTGCCAATTAAAATGAATTCAGGGTTAATGTTTTGCAGCAATTTAAAAATCCCCCCCCCCCCCCCCTTTTTTTTTTTCTGGTCTTTTCTGCACTCAATACAAAGAATCCATTTTGTATGAGGGCAGGTTAGCCGGATCCACCATGCAGAAGTCTTATTTAGCTCAATACTTCATACATATGGACGATCCAGTCACTGAAGCTTCCAGAAGAAAGGAACAAAATATCTGTAATGATTAGAGAAACCATTTTTTTATTCAGGATGTGAATATGTCGGTACAGAACACGCATAAATACCGTCTTGTTTATTTAGGTTACATTTATTGAATATAATCACACCCATTTTATGTGTCATTCAATATCTACTAATATAAGCAGCCACGGCCAAGGACTCGTCTGCCATCCTAAAACGTTTAGTATCATTAGATACGTTTTTGTGGCAGAAATTATGGGCATTGATGGATTGAGCTTTAGCATGTGAGGAGAATAGTACAATTTGACGGAGGAGAAGCCTCATAGCGGAAGAATCGGAGAGACTGATTCTACAATTTTCTGCTTTTCATCACTCTGTCCATTGTGGTTAAATGCTTCAAACGGTTGATCTCATTTTGGATTGGATTTGAGCTTTATTAGCATCTTTGTGGTAACAAGTCCTCACAGAGATGCCAGGAATTTGTGTGTGTGAAACCCCCCCCACCCCAACACACACACACACTTTCCCTGCGCCACAGTGTTGATCAGCGTCCTGTTACTGAAAAACCCAAGAAAACTGCCGTGATTGTGAGCTGTCAAATGTCAATTACCAGTAATTCAGCTCCCCAGTGTGCAGTGGATGAGACAGTCGCTTAACGTCAGCCCTCCTCTACCTCTTCTTCTTCTTCTCTTCCACGTCACATTTGATGAATTATGTCAGGTCTTTTTTTTCATGTGTGAATGTCACGAGCGTCACATTTGAATGGGTGTTGACCTGTTTAATGACTCTGCTGTGCGTGAAGTCCACAGTGATTGATGTCACATACTGTATATGAATGACTTAACAGATTTGCATTTCCTCCAAAGAAAAAGAAAAAGTCAATATTAATATTTTTTTTATTATTTTATAATAATAGATCACATGACTACTTGTATGAAGGCTGTCGCTTGTAGTGATGAACCCATGGAAAACAATCTCTGCCCAACTCTCAGCTCTAAAAGGCATTTTAGCGTCTTTTAGCTCATTATTTTGTTTTTTAAGCCTGAAACTTTACTGTTTTCGTTCAGTTTCAACAAGGAAACGCTCTAAAAAACGACTTTGTCTTATCAGAAAGACAAAGTTATCAAGCAGCTGGTGAACATTGCGGAACATTAAGAAGCTAAAGACACAAATGTTTTTCCTGAGAATTGGTGGGGAGACAAAAACATAACTACAAGGGAGTAAATATTGGATTTCAATTCATCGGGTTGTCGGACAGTCAGCTCTGAATGAATGCTAATGTTGCTCTGTTACATCCCCAAAAGTCTAGGATAACTCGGATTAAAAGAAGAGAGAACAGATGTGAATACATTTTTTTTTAAATTGACAGTAGTCTTATAACAAAAAACTAATCAGAAACAAAAAGCTGACCTCTTCAAAAAGGAAGATGCTGGTCTGCCTATAACAGAGAAAACAACATAGAATTAACTTAAATCGTCAAGCCAAAATATATGTTACACCCCCCCTTCAATAAGGCGGTATGTACACACACACACACACACACATCCATCTCTCCTCAGACTTTGGGTGTTTCTCAATGTCAAGGAAGGATCCTCAAACGGCTGAATTTGAAGGATCCTATACGTCATCGAATGCCACCGAAGGAATGTTCCAATGTCCAGGATCCACCGAATACTACAAAGGACAGAGTCCTTCGCACAGAGAATTCAAGGATGCCCGTGTGTATCCTCAGCGCACCAGAAGTACCCACAATCCTACGCGCACAAGGCTTAGTGGGTCTTTAAAAAAACTGCAAGTGGCCTTAGGTGCAACGGGGGTGGGACGTGGAGGGGGAGGAGACAGAACACACCCACAAACACACACTGTAAATAGGCAACACTTCATTAACAAGTCCCCCATATGGACTGAGTCAGTGTTCACAGCTTCTTTCTGCTTGCCCCCCAAGAGACCAAAATAATAATTCAAGGCAAGAAATTGTGGAAAAAGCTCTAGTTGCACTACCAACATGGTTAGGAGATCTTGGAAGCACCTAAAAGCTTCCCAGCAATACACACTTTGCCTAAACAAACAAATAAGAAAAGACAGCATGAATTCTGTTGATGTAGTAGTTATTTATGCTGATATTTTCCACCACCGTGTCTTCTTATCCATCCCACTTCATGTAAAAATGTATTTGTCCTCACATTGAAACTCCTCACTTAAAATTAAAATAATGCCACAAGCTACACGGTGCCAAGTAGCTGTGATTAATATTTCCAATGCACGAATCCTTCAAACCTCTTCTATCCCTCGTTAGCAGCACAGTTGCAGCGGTGGCCTCAAGCTTCATCCGTGCTCGATCGCTCTCGACAGCCGTCTCTCGAGGAAAGATGATACGACTCACCTCAACCTGCTTTCGTACCTGAGCGACAAAAAGCTGGAGGACACAGAAATGATTAAGTTAAGTGATCACACAGTTAGCCTGGTGCACCTGCAGGTTCTGCCAAGACAGATGTTTCACCCCTGGATGAACACAGAAGACTTTTAAGAACTAATTTTAAGACTCCAGAATGTGAGTAGTTAGTTGTAACAATTTGTAGATTAATAAGTTAGGTGATTGATGTTTTTCATGCAAGAACATTTCGTTATTCTAGCTTCACGAATGTGAGGATTTGCTGCTTTTACTATTTCAAAATGTTATGATGATTGTGAAATTTGGTCTGTTGGTTTGACAAAACAAGCGTCTTACCAACCCGTCGCCACATCCCGACGTTTTGTCATGCCCGTTTTCACATTGGCCATGCGCCCTTCGCGTCTTATCAAGATGCGTAAGATGCCCTTTGGCGTTGCTGGTTGTTACATCTGTTCAAGTCGTCTGAAACTGACACGGATGGCTTTACATCGCAGGCACATTAAACGTTTTTGAGTTTTTGTCTGATGCCAAATGGTACCTTGTGCGTCCGGATGAGACGCGAAGCAAAACGTCGATATCCTTCGAGTTGGGCATGAGAACGCGTTGCTATTAAGGGTGTCACTTTGGGTTCTGTCTCTCGCTATTCTCACTATTTTCAGATCTTCATAGATTGATGGTGAGAAGAATCATGAGTGTTATGGTGGTGCAGTGGTTAGCACTGTCGCCTCACAGCAAGAAGACTCTGGGTTTGAGCCGGCCAGTCAGTCGGGGGGGGCCTTCCTGAGTTGAGTTTGCGTGTTCTCCCCGGGTCTGCGTGGGTTCCGCCTTCCCCCCACAGTCCAAAGACATGCGAGTTAGATTAATAGCTGACTATTACCCGTAGGTGTGAATGTGAGCGTGAATGGTTGTTTGTCTCTATATGTCAGCCCTTTGATGAACTGGCGATTTGTCCATTGTGTAACCCTGATTATACTTCCACACTTTTACATACTTTTTGTGTTATTAGTACTTTTATGTAAAGTCAGGATCTAAATATCTACTCCTTCACTGATAACAGGTGCACCAATTCAATTTGACTTCAGGCTACATTTTTTTGTTTTAAGCGCTCAGCTGCTCATTGGTGGAAAAGTATGTAGACAAGTGTGACAACAGACAATATTTAGTTAAATGTGCATCACATGGACCTACCTGTGTTGGTCAGTGGTTCTTTGGTCACAATGAAACAAACCATCAAAAGACCCCAAATTCAAACGGACCAGGAAACTAGGAACTTATCTGGATAGTCTGTTGTTAATTGGTACCTCATGACATGCCAGTGGATGTAAATAACCTCTCCAGTGCCCATTATCATGCTCAATAAAACAAATGTATCCAATTAAGAACATTACTGTTGACAAATGGTAATAAAACCACTGCTGCCACGAGACGGAGGCTACCTGTCATCTGGTCTTTACTCGAATGTGTTCACAGTAATTGTGGTGTCTGAAAATTATTTGATAACTTCAAATTGAGAAAAGAGGATGAAAAGAATATGAATCAGCTTCTTCACACATTGCTGTTGAAATGTTATCGATTAGTAAGCACGTTTAGCCTTTCAAATGCGTCAAGTCTTCCCATTTTAGCGTTTGACATCACTGACTTTAAAACGGGCTGACAAAAAAAAGACCTCAAAACAAAACAGCTGTTGTTCACTGCCCTTTATAATAAGTATGTGATTTGAATGGTAATGTGGATGAGTGTACTCTCCCCCATCAGCGTCTCCCTCACCCTGCCGCTGCGTGCCAGTCTACAGGGGGAGTTTCCACAGAAACGGGAAAATGCCACAAGCCTCTAAATGTCAATTAACTGTGTTTCGTCTCTCTGGTGCATTGGGCAGGAAGCGTGTGGCCGTTCATTTAACCGCCTCCACTCTTTGACTTTCCATTTATGTTCAGCTGACGCTCCGATCCACAGTGACTTTGACTGAGTGCCGCAGTCAAATCAGCTGCAAATTGTGTGATCATTAAGGTTGCGAGCAAATAATGGAAAGGGATGAAAAGATTAGGGTCATAGTGGTGGATTGACACCAATTTTCCCGATAGCAAGACGAGCGCATGTGTGAAACTCTTCCAGGAAAAGATAAAGAGCATAGCCGCATTCAACAATTCATTGTGATTTCAAATGAGGAGGTTTGCCAAAGTGTCTACTTTGAATAAAACTAGGGGAAAATACCTAACTAGGGTTGAGTATTCATCAAGAGACCTAGCAAATAATACAGGTATTAATGCTGTCTTGTCATTGGACTGTAGTTCCAATTCTGACTATAAGATAGAATAAAGAAAAGCTGTGGCTATAGTATGTCAGAAAATAAAAAAATTTAAAAAAAAGAAAAGAAAAATATTGCATTTTCTGTGCCTCCTCTATCTGAGGAAATTACTGCTATTGTTTGGATTTCGTTTTATCTTGAAACTTCTCCCATTTTTGTCAGAAACCACTTCGAATCTTCCTTAATTACTGAAAACTTTGATGACCAGTGTTTTTGGTTTGTGTGACCAAAAAAGTCTGTTGCGATCTGATTTGTCTTTTTAAAATCTTGGAAAGCTTCCTCCAGTGACACACAAAACATTATACGACAGTTTTCACGGCCTAGAACTGAACATCATGAGTAATACAGTTGAGCACCATTGCTAACTGTGAACTTAGCTAGCTAACTGATAATTTAGCTATCATAGGCTAAAGCAGCTATCTCTGGGACTCAGAGCATCATCTAGTATTGTTATTGTTATTATTATTATTTTTTTGTAATTTACAAAGATGGTTATTTTAAGATCTAAAGGTACTTAGGAATTCACATAAATTAAAAAAAATCTAATTAAACTGCAAAATTTCAATGAGCAGTTACATTTGAAAATCACCAGACAAACATGTTCTGCCACTTCTAGCTAACGTCTGCCACAGCTAGCTAAAGTCTGCAACTACTAGCCGATGTCTGCCCACTACTAGCTAAGCTAGCTAACATCTGCCACAGCTAGCTAACGTCTACCACAGCTAGCTAACGTCTGCAACTACTAGCCGATGTCTGCCCACTACTAGCTAACGTCTGCCACAGCTAGCTAAAGTCTGCAACTACTAGCCGATGTCTGCCCACTACTAGCTAAGCTAGCTAACATCTGCCACAGCTAGCTAACGTCTACCACAGCTAGCTAACGTCTGCAACTACTAGCCGATGTCTGCCCACTACTAGCTAACGTCTGCTACAGCTAGCTAACGTCTGCCACTACTAGCTAACGTCTACCACAGCTAGCTAACGTCTGCAACTACTAGCTAATGTCTGCCACAGCTAGCTAACATCTGCCACAGCTAGCTAACGGTCCTTCGGATGTCAGTGGCACAAAATGGTTTTTGAAACTAAAAAGTGATGTGAGAGACAATCCTACGCCAATAAATGTTACAAAGCGTGTTTTGAGGAAATACGACCCTGACTACAGTACATTTTGATTCATAATGGCAGGTGGTAATGCTTAGATGAAAGTTCAGTGTGTTGAATGTGTGCCAATTTATTTCATTATTTTTTTCATTTTCTGGTCATGTTATCAATTTTTTTTTGTCATTTATTTTATATCTGAATTTTTTTGACAATCAGAAATGGGCCTTAAGTTACACAAGGTTGAGATATTTATGCCATCACACCTGAATAACTTTGAACAGATGACTAGCAAGCCCCCTACAGCTCCAGTAAAGTGTAAATTCCAGATTGTGTTCTCCAGACATACATCTGATTGTCTATAGTTGTGAAAGACGAACCAAATAATAATAATAAAACAAATTCTATGTGACTGTTAAGTTTAACAGCAACAAAGTTTTATCTCAGATTCTTGACCCCTGAAGAACCCCCAGCAAAACGGCAACAAGTGGCAGCGTTTGTGCGAGCAGGGTGGTCGTGTAGGTCTTTTATTTAATTCCTTCACCCTTTTGCTCGTCTCGTCTCTGAGTCGGTCATCTCGGCCTCTGTGGGCATTTTTGGAGTCAGACTCTGAGGAAATGAATATTCTCTGATGTGATCTCATGCTCTCTGCCGCCTTCCTTTTCACTCTTTCAGCGTCTTGCTTTTTTTCTCCTCATATCTCTCGTTGGACTTTTTCAAACTTCCCCTACACTGTGGCCTCCTTTCATTCTTCTCACTTTTCTCTGTTTTTTTTATTTATTTTTTTTATCCTTGCTTCCCGCCTCCAGTCTACCCCTGCAGCTCCACCGCCTTCAGTCTCTGCTTTACTCATTCCTTTACTCAATTTGCGTTGGGAAATCATCTTCTTGAGTTTCTTTTTGTGCTACTCTTTTATTCTGTTGCATTTATCCTTCACCACACATTTTTCTTCCATCTTCATCTTCCTCTCCTTTTTCAGGCTCCTTTCACTTTTCTTCCTGACTTCTTTTTTGGAATTTTGCTGTTTTAATCTTTCTAAAACAGATAAGCAGCTCCCCTTCTCCATCATCCTCCCCTTCCTCTTCTTTTCTCCCAGTGTCTAGTTTTATTATTCTCCCCTGCGTCTCAGAAGAGATCTCATTGACCACTATGAATAAGTCACATAATATGAATAAGCCATAATCACAGAAGGTTTATGTGATTCATGGCTTTGGTGAGACTGTCTGGTGTGTGTGTGCGTGCGTGTGTGCGTGTTTGTTTGTATTTTGGCTTTTTATGAATGTGATGAATTGTCTGTTGATGTGTTTAATTAGGGGGAATTAATCTGTGTGTTTGTGCATGACAATAAAAAATGAGGAAGAAGAGGAATGTGATGGGAGGAGAAGCAAAAGCACAGAGATTAACTCTCAGTTCATTGCTGCTATTCTTGTTGGTTCAGGCTGTGGAAGAACTCGTCTGACAGCCAGTAGTCTGTATTTGTATATTTTGCCTGTGTGTGCATGTCTGCATATGTGTGTGTGTGTGTATATGTGCTTCTGTCTTACATTGGGAATGGATAACTGGTTTGACAGCCCATTGTCTCCCTCAGGGTAGAGACTGTGGTTCGATGACTGAGTCAGTCTCATGTACACTCACATTCCAGTGAGATGCTCTGATTTATTCACACACACGCACACACACACACACACACACTCAGATGTACTGCAATCACATATGCACTCATGCACATACACACACACTGCATACATATGCCTTTACGCACAAAATTCATTCCTGCACATGTGGATGCATGCATGCTGTAAATCCCAAACAACCAAACACTCCCTACACACACACACACACACACACACACACACACACACACACACACACACACACACACACTTTACACCCTTTGTCAGTGTGACTGTTTTACAGCTGATTTGCAGGCTAAACCCCAGCCGCCTGTCCATTCACCTCCACGCTGTGGCATGTAACATATTGTCCTAATCAATCCCTCACACACTAAGAGGCTTTTTCACTGGAACCACCCGGGGCTAGCTAGCGGTTAGCGGGTGCTTATCCCCTTTTCTTGTGCAGAGAGCAAGAGGCCGGCTCCCAGCAAGAATTTTATCTTTGCAAGCGCAGAGGCTGGACGAGAGGGCAGAGAGCGAGGGGCGGAGGAGGTGGGGGAGGAAAGACCTTGGTAGGATTTGATGCCGGGTCAGCAGGGGAGGCAGGGGACTGGATCACTGGAGTGCCAGGCAGTGAAGGGAGCAGGGCCAGAGGAGGGAGGGAATAAAAAAAAAAAGTAAAGCATTTTATTTGGAGGTTACTAAAGTGAGCATAAGAAGTTTGAAATTCAGAGGTTTGGTGATAAGGCTCATTGTAGCAAAATGACTTGATTCAAGGCATGAACAATAAAAGAGAACAATAAAAAATGTGGACGCCTCATGTGATTGTATGTGGAAGCTGCCAGACACATTGCAGAGCTGCTGGACTTGGACTAGATCGCATTAATGAAGGATTACAAGTTCTCTGTTTTGTTCTCTCTGATCCTTCGTCTTTTTGTTTTTCTTACTCATTCTGTTTGAGTCATTTTCTCTCTTTCACGTCTCATGATTACAAGGATTACAAGTTCATCACAGTTCACTCATTTCAAGAAATGTAATACGGCAAATGTACTTTGGTGGCTTTATATATTACCATTTTGCTAGCACTTTCTACGAAGACCACATCTCTTAATAGAGCATTATGATGTATTATGACATTATAATGTGACTTATAATGAATTATAAGTGTCTTATGGATGCTCTTGATAAGCTATAAACTAGAGGTTGACTGATGGGGCTTATAATACATTATGACTACCTATACTGACCTATACACACGTCAACAATCTGCTGTAGTAAGGGCTCATAGTGTTCTATAATAGCCCATGCAGTATCATAAGTTATGATTGTATGTGTTGAGTAAAGTGAAGTACACGTGTATGCGTCTATAATAATGCATGCTTCACCATAACGTTTTATTGTTGGTGGTAAGTTAAGTGTGATGCGTTTTCATGCATTTAAAAGAATCTATCCTGCATCATAAGTTAGGACACTGCCCACATAATGCACTATAGACTCATGGAAAGTGATTCATAGCAAGTGCTAGCGTAATGTTTAACAAGGCACAACTGCAGCAATTTGTCTCACTGGTTGCGAGCAGCTCGTTGACAATTAATGCAAATAGAAAGAGCCATTGCTAAGAGGCAAGGATAGTTTATGTCAGCTGCTGAAGTGCTTTGGATGAACACATTTTTCGCCAGGTGGCACAAGACGAGGCTCCCGTGCACTTTAACACCGCACAGTTCTATCTAGGTGTGCTTTTGTGGTCCTGTTGTTTCCCGCTGCTCTCAAATGCAAACCCGTCATGGTTCCAGTTGAAAGGCTCCAAATGCATTTTCTGCTACATCAGTTTTATTTGTCACATCCACCTGAAGTTCAGTGGAAGCCTGGCTCTCCTGTGGAGTGAATTTGAATGCAGAGACCTGACGGAATTGGTAGCAACACTGATGCTTGTGTGGTAAAAAGAAAACGGTATCACAGCCCTGCAGTGATGCAGTGGTGAGAAGAGAAAGTGATGGTTCAAAAGAACCTTGCATGATTTGGATGATCACAGAATAAAAGAAGTCCCTTCCAATTTAAACTCAGTGTTCTGTCCCAGCCTTGCAGGGCTGTACAGCTCAGTGTTGAGAGAGTGTTGTTCTCTTTCATCTCTGTTTAAGTTGGAACGGATGGGGCAGCTCCCCCAACTCGTTTTCTGTGAACCTGCGCTGGCCTGGCTGACCGGCCCTACTCTGTCAACCGGCCCAAAGAGTCACAGGTGCCCCCCACTGAGTTTCAAACAGGTTGGAGAAGTGGGACTGGAGCTGCTGTGGCGTTCCTAAAGGCTCGTCCCCTAGCGATGCCTCCTGGTAGACGAGCTTTGACTGTAATGACGAGGGCCTAGCTGGAGAAGAGCTGGCTGAGGCTCTGCCGGAAGGCTTGTTATCAAAGGCTCATGATTCAGTTTTTCTTTTTCTCTTGAATGAACTTCCTTTTTTAACCCCCCCCTGATTGTTTCTCTCTCTCTCTCCTCATTCTGCTCCATAACCTCATTTTGAATCTTCTAGAACACATTAAGGCGGTCAATCTTCCCTTCTGACAAAAACAAAACGAGTGGGAGGGAAAAACATCGATCACAGTTTCATTGAAATAACTCCTGATTTTTAATGAAATACTTCTTATAATGAAATACCAGAGTGCTCTCTCTCTCTCTCTCTCTCTCTCTCTCTCTCTCTCTCTCTCTCTCTCTCTCAGTATTCTTCCCATCAGTCCTTGTTTGTTCAAGTTCCTCTTTTAGTTCCAGCTCCAACATGTTGACATCATTCAAACCATATTGGTTTTGCATGTGACGCTAACTCTCCGTCTTTGTCTCCTGTTCGTCTTCCTCCAGGCATCGCGGGTCAGAAAGTGCGAGTCGATGAGGAGCTGGATGCGTACCCCACAGAGTCTGTTGATCTCCGCTGCGAGTTCATCGATGGAGGAGGCCGAACCAAACTCACGCAGGTACGACCATGGAACACAGCCATGGTGTTTTTAGGAGCTTTGGAAGCGCTGAAGCTCAAAATGTCAAACACAAAAAATGTTTGCCTAATGGAGTGAATTCATGGAAGGAAATGTAAGGAGATTTGGAGGTCAAAAAGCTCAATCTCTCCCCCAAGATATTTTCCTTGTGCAGGCAAAAATATGGATGGGCCAACACAGAAACTACTGGTGCAAATTTTGTGAACTCTGAACACTTGAAGCATGGGGAAACACACACTGTTTGTGTGTTTATACCCACCTATTTAAAAAAACAGAATGGAAATGGAAATTTAAAAAAAAAAAAAGTTGAAATATTGCAAAAAATATTTTAAGCTTGGCTTGAGGTGTAAAATTTGGTGTATCGATAAATAGTGCAATGAAAATCACAACGTACATGAAGCAAGTGACTTCAACATCTGCTAAAGAGACTAAAAATAGTGGCAAATGAAAACATCAGTGGTCTCAAGTATAAAACGAAAATGGTGTACGGCAAAATTTTATAAAACCGTCCATCCGCACAACTGTAGACGGTGTTCCCTTTATAAATCACAGTCCACCTGGAAATGTCCGTGCACGGATCAGCCTCATATCCCGCCTTCTGCGCGCCCACACTCATGCATGTTTATGCATAGAAATTGAGCCTGCTGATCAGTGGTCCTTTACTGTGAACTGTGGCAACAACCGAGAGGAAGATGAAGATCCCTACATGGTCCCTACATATGTTATATGAGTCTGGACAGACATGGATGGAAACTGCTACTTGACTGGTGCACAGAGGCGGACAACCAGGAGGATTGTAGTTCTGACAGAAATGAAGGTGCTTGTGGTTGAGGCATTATGCACAAAGCTGTATTTATGTTTACAGCATTCAGACTGACATCTTCACACCTTGTTAAAATGATGGAGACAATCCGTGGTATTCCTTCGGGATATCATTTGGACATGAAGTTTTGTTGTGGTGAACTTGGCCTGCATTATGATCACGACTCATAATGAGTTTACAGACTGTGTGAGAGCTGTCACCGGCTTCATGTCCAGACTTCACACAGTCCACATGTGCCGGTGGGGAAGATTTGTCGGGTGAGGTGACTGAAGGCGGAGTGTTTGTAGCAGCCATTGAATGTATATAAAGATGGACGACATGAGAGCTCCCCAAAAGTGAAGCCAAAACATCTCCATCGTCCCCTGTTGGTGGGCTGAAATGTAGGTCATAACTAGGGCCAAACTAGATGGTTTCTGTCATTTTAGGTAGTTCTTATCACGCTGATGTTTGTTCAAGTGTTCATTTTTCTGATCAGTTTGGT
>JBBPCS010036963.1:0-21192 GCA_037974645.1 Hollardia meadi
ACACACACACACACACACACACACACACACACACACACACACACACACACACACACACACACACACACTGTGTCTAGTTTTTTTCATTAACTGTGTATAGTGCATGGTTCAGTTTGTGTGTTTCTTTGTGCATTCACCTGCAACTTCTAATACTTTGTTTTTCCCAAGATTGATGGTGCTCTTGCTTCATTTCTCCGCTTCCGTATGTATGAATGCATGCACACACTGCAAGTAAGCTTATATGTACAGTAAATGTGGATACTGTATGTGTGTGTGTTACTGCCATTTTAAAGAATATCAAATGTATGTGTAATGGAAATGCACTGAAATTGGGTATGCCAGATAAAAGTGTAAATCAGTGCGCTCGTGTGTCTGCAGAGGACTGCAGAACGGAAGTGCTGACTCTGCGAGAGCAGAGATGAGTGGTTGGAGGGGTGGGGTGGGGGTTGTGGTCGGAGGAAATAAAGAGAGAGAAAGAAAAATGAACAGATGGAGAGTGGAAAAGGAAGAATGATTTAAAGGAGGAGGAGGTGGAAAACCTTATGGGGAGAAGGAGGAAAAACTAAAGAGAGAGGCGGGAGGGAAAGAAATACAAGAAACATGGAGGGGGGAGTTGATGGCAAAGGTCTGGGGATTGGATGTATAAAATCAATTGAGATGAAATGAGAGAGGCAGATGAGAGAGAAAGAGAGAAGCAGTGCAGAGAGCTAGCAGCAGGTCCCTTGGCTTTTGGTTCACCAGGCTTTCATCCAGGAAATGAAACGACTTACCTCTCCCCTGTGTGATCGGGCTAAACACACACAGTCACACACAGTTCCCCAATGCATTTAACCCACATGCACACAAAGTTTCTCACCCACACATACATTAATGGGCTGTTATATTGCCATCAGCAGTGCCACCGTCTGCCTTTCTTGACTCTGCGTATATGTCTGTGTGTCAGTAGTGTGTTGCCACTGGAGAAATCATGCAGCTGCTTTCTCAGTCACATCATCCAAGCCTCAGTGTTGATGCAGAGCTATTTTTTTTTCATCATCATTGCGATCGCCAGTGTTCAAGTGTTTCCTCATTGAGAATCCAGAAACAGAAGAATCATTAGTTCAGACTCAGTCCCTCTCTTTAAAGTACAAAAGCCTCTCACGTAAAAGCTGCTAAAAATCTTTACATTTATTTAACGTTCCAATTCATTTTTATTGGAGCCTGACTAATGAACTTTAAGCTGTACTGGGATATATGTCAGCAAAGAAATGACACAAATCGGCATCATGGAGGTTGTATAGATCTTTGAGTTAATTTAGAAACAGCAGTGCATTTACGAAGGTTCCCACAGGTACAGTACAGGGGGAAAAATCAAGGTCTTGAAAGTTTTGGACAATGGACATAAATATACTGTATATTTTGTGCAAGAATACAATTTTATGACGTAACGTTAGTACAGAGTTTTCCATAAGCGCTCAGTGTTGTCAACTCTGGATGAGCTTTTCCAGCTGAGCTGTGTGTGCAAATCTGTCTCACCACCAATGATTAAACTGGACTGATGAGAAAAAACTGAAGTTAACTCTGGCATTAACAATGTCATATACGACATCATGTGACCATTTTTAAATGTCTCTGGAATGGATGTGAGACACCACTACAACCCAGATCTCAGACTGAACTAATTGGAGATCGAGTTGCGGCAGCAAGTTTTGACAAGGAAGAAAATGTGGAATAAAAACAAACAAACTATATCTCTAGTTCTGCTGCATCAAATGTGTTCCTTTTTATTTCCCCCTGTGAGTCCAACAGTCTTATAGAAGTCCACTGCTAAATTAGGGGAGTATGTCTTTGATGTAAACTGATTCCTGTCAGTTCCTGCATCAGCTTAAAGGCATGAAGTAAAAAAGCACCAGAGCTCTGACTGCGCAGTCCCACTGACTGAACTGAAACACAGCCGAACAGCCAGTTCGTCTCGCTAACTAGTAAACTGAGCTTTCCAGTTGCCATGCAAAACTTTTCACAAAAAGGTAAACCTACTGCAGCTGATGAAATGTGTTGCAGTAGTATCCGCAGCAATCACCACAAGCAGAAACTGCCCTCATAAATTCAACTTCATGAAAAGAATCTGGAAAAAAAAACCCATCTTAAGGAACATCAACTGACTTCAGATTAGGACTTTAGCCATAGATGTTCAGCAAATTAAAGTCCCTGCTTCCCAAGAGTTCTGACCCAAAACACAAGCCTCATTAGGTTCTTGGAAAAATCATACCCATGCAACATTTATAACAAGTTCACTTGATGATATTTGATGACGTTTCTCCTCTTTCTACCCTGCACTGCCTTTAAATGCAGAATAATATTCAAGTTGATTGTGTGGGTTTTAGTGGTAGTCCCTTAAGAAATGTTAAACACACATCACACTCTCCGGAAGCGATTAAAGAGGGATGCCGAAGCTGTTTTTGCAGAATAACTTTGGTGATTATGCTGGCCTGTTTGTGTGTGTGGATGTGTGCGTATACACCATTACACCTCATTAAGTTGACATTGTACTGCAGCCATAAGACGGGAGTGTTGTTGCTACGACATGATTGAGTGCAGGACGAGGCGCTTTGCCTGCTCGCCCGGGACTGACGACGTTACAGCACATTTACGTAAACATCACCTCCTTTTACATCTCATTAGCAAAGAGGACACGTCAACACGAAGGGAAGAGCGGAGGAGGGATAGATTGATGGATAAATGAATGGATGAATGGGGAGCAAAGGAGGTGAGAGCAAGAAGGAGATGCTATAGTTATAGAGTGCTGAGGGAATGGAGATGGCCACATTAAAAACCAGAGCAAGGGTTTAAAAATGCATTGTTGGATTTTATTACTCTGAGAACATTTCTTTTCTGTCTTCAGGGGGCAATTTGTCTTGTTAATTTGTGCCCTTCTCTTCTTGTACTGAACTCCATTGCCTCCAGTGCAGCCTTTTCTTTTCTCTTTTCACTGCACTTTTGTGTATCAACTCTGGTCAACTTTAATGTGCTAATTTGTTTCACTGACATACTGCAAACCATCTTGAAAGTGCTGAACTCTGAGGGAACAGAGGAAGCTATCATATTAGCTGCATCACATTATCCACTTATGTACATACCTGTGCTGCCACATTGTAAACTGATTCACAGTGTGCAACAGGAATCTGTGGTAGAGGTGTGACTTCTAAAGAAACATTTGGTCCAGTTAGTGACTAAGCTTGCTAAGTTGGCAAACTATTGTGGATGTTTAGTTCCAGTATGTAATAGACTAGCTAGCATGTTTCTTGTTATCGTAGCTCAACAGCCACACTAACTTGCCATCCATCCCCACAACTTTGTCAGTAAGCTTCCAGCACCACCTATTTTTATTTATTACACTTTCGGATTCCAAAGGGAACCAATTTATCAAATTTTCTTGGGTTTGGACCAAAATGTAAGCATTGACAGGATCAGTTTATTAAAAATATGATGGAGGTTACTGCCTGACCACACCTTTTTAGCTTATATTTAGCTCTCTCCTCTGGCTTACTACTTTTAATTAGGTATGAAAATAAATATGTAATCAAAGTTTAAATATACTGACACTACATCCACAGCTCCAAATCTGTGATCCCAAACTTGTGGCATCATCAACCTTTTAAAATTCTTTTACTTATCCATTTGTTCCGTACTGCTCTGTACTGTGCATGCCGCACCAATCATACTGTGTCTCGCCCCTTTCCACTATCATTTAAGGTTGCTATTTAAAAAGAAGAAGAGCTGAATGGTCAGATTTGCCTATCTATATGTATTCTAATCTAATTAAGACGGTGGTTTCAAACACAGCCAGGCATTTCTAATTTAATCTCTTCCTAACGCATGAAGCTACATAATGAATGTGGGTGCACATACACACAAAATGGGGCTGGGCCTCATTGGCATGACTGTGCAAAATTAAGGCATTAATGGTAGGCTCTTTTACCCTTTATACCCATATATAACTGTCACCTTGCATAACAAATGAGAGGGTTATTTGAATAATTGGGTTTTATGTGGGTGCGGTAGCTAGGAATATGCATTTTCCTCTAAGGTTACTGTGTGTGCATGCGTGTGTGAGTGTGTAATTTAACTGATATGTTGGTTTTCTGATTGTTTTATTAAAAATGACTTATTTGTCCATTAGCTTTACCCCTGAGATGAATAATATGGTGCAGCTTGACTCGTTACAAGAGATCCTTTTCCTATGGTGACATGTTAAAATGTCCTCAATGAAAAAGGTCTATTCTTATTACGAGTGTGTTGGACTACAATGTCTTTGGAGCCCAGCAGGTGACAGGAGCAGAATTTGATTAACTCCTACATTCAGATTAGTGTACAGTAAAAATGTGATGCTCCTTTTAGCGGTAAGCCAGTTCTTGCTGCTGTCAGTTAGCACATACAGTACACCACCATGGAGCATGTCATGTGTTGAATCCCCCTTTAAATTTTTATTAGCAATAAATATCAGATTTCACTAGTTTCAGTCCAAAATAGTCTTCAAAATTGTATTAGCCAAACCAAAATAAACACAAGCACACATGTGCTCACAGTTTCTTAATGCCAGCCCAAGGAAGAAGATGCGCTGTGTATCCAAGGCAACCTAAATTAGTCTCAGCAGGTGTGTGGGCATTATGTCTCTTGCTGAGGAGAGAGTGAGCGAGTGGGCCAGCAAGAATGAAAAGGATAGAGGCAGAGGAGAGAGAGGTGAGAGTGCAGAGAAAGAAGCGAGTGTGGAAAGAAGGAGTGGAGGGCAGCAGATAAGGCCTGAGAGGGAGGGGAGAAGATGAGAGGTAAAGTCAGAGGTTGAATGTGATTATCACAAGGAGAAGGAGGAGAGAGGGAGCGAGGGATGATTGGATCAGGGAGGGGAGGGATGAAAGGGGAGAGTGGTGCAGTGGGTGAGTCAGAAGGCAATGAGAGTGATTGGGAACTAGCATGCTGCTTATTGCATGCCATGAAGAATAAAATCAGCAACCAGTCTGCAGGGGTGTGTGTGTGTGTGTGTGTGTGTGTGTGTGTGTGTGTGTGTGCACTCACTGCAGAAAAAGCTATTAAGCAATAACAGCACAGACAGAGCTAACTAAATTACAGCTCCAAAAAGACAAGATTACACTTGCTGCTAGCCAAACACACACACCATGTTTAGTAAAGAAATCATGTCCGCACACATGAAACCTTCTCAGACACAAACACACACAATAACACTTATTTACATTGACTAGTGTCTGGATGACAGAAGGGGTCCAAGAACACAGACGGCCCGTGGGTGATATGACGCACGTGCGCGCACACACACACACACACACACACACACACACACAAATCTAAATATACACATGTACGAAGCCTGTTTCTCAGAATTGCCACATCACTGTCTGTGGAATGTTAAAAAGCAAAGGTGTGTGTGTGTTTGCATGTGGATGTGTTTGTCACAGCTTCTTCTGGCATGCATGTGTTAGACGGC
Source organism: Hollardia meadi (assembly GCA_037974645.1). Classification (NCBI taxonomy): domain Eukaryota; kingdom Metazoa; phylum Chordata; class Actinopteri; order Tetraodontiformes; family Triacanthodidae; genus Hollardia; species Hollardia meadi. The sequence continues at coordinate 5,480 of JBBPCS010036963.1, forward strand.
TCCTGAAGGTGTTGATTGGTGTGTGTGTGTGTGTGTGTGTGTGTGTGTGTGTATGTGTGTGTGTTTGTTGAAGTAGAAGTGTGTAACTGCATTTTTCTTTCCATCCCTGCATTTGTCGTTCACTTCCCACCCTCTTTCTGTCACTCAGAACAGAGGTGTCAGTTTCGCTTCGCCTTTTTTTTTGCAGATATGTTTTTTTCAGGGATTTTTACATTTTAGCCACAAACCCATTAAATATAATCCATGATGTTTCTTGTAAATCTGTGGCTTTGGTTCTCCAAACTAACACTTTAAAATACTTCTTTAATACTCAAAACTCACCTGAGAAAAGTCACCTGACTCCCCATAGCATTTAAAGATATGGGATATTTTTCAAAGTGTTCATTATATTCTCATTAAAGCTGAGCTTTGTAAGTTATTTTAGAATGTGTTTTTTATATTTGTAGAAAATCTGTTTACCTCCAGACAACAATCAATAAATCAATTGACTAAAATAAATCTGTTGCAGGTTTGTAATAAGCCCAACCAATCATTTCAAATGGTTTGACACTGGCTGTTTGTGTCAATTAACAGCTTTCACACCTCCCTGAATGAACTCAACCAGAGAGTTTAGGTGTAGAAGTTCCTTAACTTGATACCACGGCTCCACCGCCCGGTTAATACTGTGCACACTCTGGCTGCAAATGACATCACCAGCTCAAGATGGCAGCGCTCGGAACCAGGATATTTTGGCTTCATTTTCACTTTATTTGTGTCAATGCCCTAAATACATTGTCTCAGGTCATGATGAAAAACTCTGTTTCTTTTCCTCCCGGGCAAAGTCGATTCTTTGCTTACACTTCCAGCAGTTGGGGAACAACACATGGGAGCTTCTCTTTTGTCTTGAGAAGCTGCAGCCTTTAACTTACTGCTTTTCTTTTCCTCCTCCTGCTCCGCTACACTCCGCCACACTCCTCACTGCGTTATAAACCAGCTTGTCTGCCTCATAAACGCTGCAAATCTCACTAATACCTATATAGATAGATACATAGATAGATACATAGATAGATACATAGATAGATATCGATAGAGTATATAATATAATTTACTGATCTCTACAGCCTGTGCAGAAAGGTATGTTAACTCTAATGCCTACATTTTTTCAATTGTGTGTTAATTTCGGACCCTATTCTTCGATTTATTTTTTATTTTTTTTGCAAGTACTCAAGTACTTATTCAATGCAAGTACTCAAATATGGAAATTACTTAAAATGCCCATCCCTAGTAAACACATTCACTTCAGTGTTTGAGTAAGTGTTTATCTATATACTGTCTCTGTCTCTGTAAATATGAGAACAGCTAAATCAAGAAAAGAATCAAATCCCTGGAACACAGTTACCACAGTTTCATGATAGGAACACTGGATTCGATACACACCTGTAGAACAACTAGTATCAATATAATGTACGTGCATTTTTTTGCACCATGGCATAAACCTAGAAGGTCTTTGTAGATAAAAAAATATAACCAAAAGCAGAGGTTACCCTGTTCCTGGTTTATGCAGCTGGAGTGAGGAGTATGTGGTGGCATTTTTTGAGGTAGGATACAATAGTAGATTGTATGCCCTCCTCTTTATTGTCATTTTACTTGATTCAAAGCAATATTCCTCAACAACAATGAACAATAACCCCCCCACTGGTGGGCCTCAGAGCATTATCTACATATTACTGTTACTATTTCCTGCAATTGCTGCTTAGGGAAATGCCACTTTTCATCCCCCTGGAGGGTTTTTAGGCAATTCTCCTTCACATTCTTTCTTATTATAATTCATGGATTAATTTTTTTTTATACGTGGAAACAAATAAAAATAAAATAAATAAATCTAATGAGCCCCGGCGGCAGTGGTACTGCGAAATGGTCAGAGCACTGTTATTATTTATTTTATTTTATTTCATATACAAAGATAGTTATGTTCATATCTAAAGGTGCTCAATAATTAAATAAAAAAAGCCAAATTAAAACGCATAATTTTAATGACTTGTTCAGCCACTACTAGCTAACATCTACCACAGCTAGCAAACATTAGCTCTGATGCAGTAGTACAAAATGTTTTTTGAAACAAAAAAGTGATGTAGGAGACAGTGTACCAGTAAAAGCTCCAAAGCATGTGGTGAGGAAATATGACCCTGACTATCATAAATTTTGATTCATAATGGCAGGTAGGCACAGTGATGCTTAGCTGAAAGCATGGTGTGTTCAATGTGGTGAAATCCTGCCACAGCCCAGTAATTTTCATTTTTTGGTCATGTTATGATTTTCTCAATGGGCCTAGAGTTTAAAAAGGTTGAGAAGTCCTGTGATAATGGATAATAACACCATCTTGTTCCACCTAGAGAGAATACTTACAATGTTTTTAAAAGGGCTGAAAAAACATTCATTCTATATGCTAGAGATTAAACGAAAAACAGGGAGCAAGAAACGAAAAGTGTGTATGTGTGTCGTGACTGTCATTAGTTCGAGGGGCACGCCACTGTTCCCAAGTGTCATTTGCCTGCAGAAAAGTACAACGAGGACATGCCTGGAAGAGGAGATGAGAGGAGCGAAATCTGCTGTAAATAAGAGGCATTGTGAATTATTATGTGTGTGCGTGCACATCCTAATGAGTCACCAACAAACAAATGTTTTGTTCCAGCAATTAGTCACGATTAGGAACTGTGTATGCACGTCTCGCACAGTATTTTAGCCGTGAAGCTAAGTTTATTGTTGCTTACAGGTGAGTATAGCAGATTTTGCTGTGCTTCATGCACTGGTTTGTGTATGTGTGTCCATGTTTTGTGTTTTGTTTTGTAGTGTCTCCATTTGCTGTGACTTTTGTGCTATGCATTTAATATGCACCAATCAGTGTGGTCTGTTTTGTCTTCCGCCTCCTGCCACATTACATTGTGGGTAATATGACCTTAACACAAGGTGACGGCAGTCTGTTACATTCTGTCATAACATCAGTGTTTTGTCATAACCTCTGCTGGACATAGTTGGTCATATAGCTGCTCTGAGGTCATATACCTGTCTGCATCAAAGGTAGCTGGCTTTCCATTTCAGCTTTAATCAAAAACAGACATTTTTTATGCTAAAATGATATGAAGTTGACACTCAACTTTTTATGAGTGCAAGGATAAATGTGGATGAATATCATTGGAAGTGCGTTTTCTTATTGAATAAACAATGACATTTAAAGGGCCAGGTCACCTACAAAAAAAACAAACATTTTGCCACTTATCTTTACTCTACTCCCTGTTTTGGTCCCTAGTGAGTGAATTTTGTTTGTGGTGCTTACAGCCTTGAAAATATCAACTCTGAATGCAAATATGGCGTAAAGAAATATGACAACATATGTCTTAGTAGACATACTAAGACTTATATAATACTACTACTACTACTAAAAAATAAGAATACTACTAATAATAATGATATAAAAATGAAGCGGCAATAAAATGACATCTACTCCTTCTCCGTCATGTACAATTCCAGAATCTGTAACTATTGTTGAAGTCATTTACTTCACTGTAAAGTCCATTCTCAGTGCATGTGCACTGTTGGCTTCAAGTTTCCATTATTCCAATATTGAACCAGGATTAGCTTCAAAACTATTTATGATGTCACACATCATGCTCTTGGCCCGCCTCTAAAAATCTGATTTTTAATAACCACAAAGACCATTTACACTTTACAATCTGAAAACAACCTTATAGTGTCTGCATATAACTCTGCACATAAGTAATTCTGTACAGTGAAGTTAAAATATGTAGGAACAAGAAGACTTAATACTTAATAATAAATATTGGAAACTGTTGTCAATATGAAAAAATGCAATAGGCCTAATTCTTTAGAATTAGCTTTAAAGCTTCCAGGTCTCATAATTTCCTATAATTTCCTAGAAAGGACAATATAATTTGGTACTGATTATAGTAGGTCAAATCGAGACGGTGTTTAATTGGTACACATTAATTGCTTGCATAACCTGGTATTTTACTCGGCTACATACAGAAATGTCACGTATTATTACATTAAGGAAATTAACAAAATGGAAAAATAAAAAGAATTAAAAATAACAGTCTGAGAGCTGTGTCTGTGTTTTCCTTGTAATTGGTATCAAATACAGTCCTTTCAAGTAACCTTCCAGGAAATTATTAGGAAATGAGTGATCCATATAATAAAGTTGTACCCAAAGTGCCAGGTTCCTTCATTCCTACTTTTTGTTATTGTTGTTGTTGTTTTCAGTGTTAGATCACTGAATCTAACAAATAAATTTGAAGGGACATTTCACCATTTTAATAATACAAACGCGCCTGTTGGAAGTTTCTCTTTCTCCCCATCAAAACAAAGTAAATCAGCATTTAGGATTTGGTGGATGAGTGGGCAGACGTGCCTAGTATTTCAAAAGCTGTCGGATGGAGACACAGCAACTGTTATTGGACAATGTTTCCTAGACTGCCCAATGGATTAAATACTCTTTGCATTTTCCAAACCTCAGTGCTGGGTTATGTAGTTTTAATATGTATGTTTTCGTAGTCCCTAACATGTTATTTTTGTGTTCCTGCTATCCCTGTAGTCTGCACGGTTCGCTGTCAAAAGTTCCTGATCTCGCGGGTCGGGGAGGACTGGATCTTCCTCATCCTGCTGGGACTCCTCATGGCCCTGGTCAGCTGGGTGGTGGACTTTTGCATCGCCATCTGTCTACAAGGTGAGGCATGGAGAGAGAGAGGTATTGGATTTTGTACCTAAGGCCTGAGCAGTGTTGACGAACATGGAGGAGGTAAAGACCAGTGATTTGAGAGCGACAGGATGAATTGGTGTTATTTATTCATCCTGTGTAAGTGTTATTTATGGTAAAAAAGCAGCCACCTTTGCCGATGAAAATCTATCCATGAGTGAGCAATACAAACAACAGTAGTGGCTAGCAAGCTAGTTCACACACTTCCTTCCTCATTTAGTTTTTGGTTAGGTTTTGAACATTGTTGGAAATATTTGGTGTAATGTAAATACAACAACACATGCGTCTGGTCGTTTTCAGACATTTTAATGTGGAAATGTAACATATTATGTCTTTAAACTAAGAGACACTTTATCACTCATGAATGTGCACAAAATGTTATCTTGAGAATTATTTTGGTTCAGACTCAACTGTGTTGGCGGTCCAAGGCTCCATCAGATCCTGGCATTGTACCCTGCAGAAAGGCATCAGCTTCTGGCCAAGCATGCGAACAAAGTCTTAAAGCCCCCTGCTGGATTAGTGGGCCTTGTGTGAAGAGTGTGAGGTGCTTGGAACCCAGTTATCCTCGCTTTCAAGTCTAGTTTTATATCTGTCAAAGCCTGGTCAAAACTGTTTTCGATGTGAGTAGAATACATGGGACTGCAGCTCTCAGATTTGTTTTATTTAGCTATAAAAAGATAAGAAAAGATAGTTGGTGAAGGTGAGTGGCAAAGAAATACATATATACAGGAAGCCGAAAGTGAGGGGTTGAAGACAAGAAGAAGGAATCGCGGTTGATCAAAGGATGACAGGAGGGATGGATGGAAAGCCTCTTATGGATTTCTCAGTCCCTGTGCGTGCGTGCGTGCGTGCGTGCGTGCGTGCGTGCGTGCGTGCGTGCATGCGTGTGTTTCACCCTCAAGGAGAAGCTAACCTCGTCTTTCAGTTCCAATTATAGTGTACAGTTCTTTTAATTGGATTCAGAACATCACTTACCACCTGTCGTTAGTATACACACAAACTACACACGATTCCAGTCTTTAAACGGTTGATGCAATAGCTCTCCTGGATGTACATTTAGTCCTGCGTGTGTGTGTGTGTGTGTGTGTGTCTGGGTGTGGGTACGCGCATTACAGTTTCACCCAACTGCATTACAGTTTGTCCCAACATCCCTGATGTAACTGTATTTGTATCTCTTGCAAGATGTGTAAAGCTGTTTGCAAAGTGTCGACACTTAACATACATACACACTCTTTCTCACAGTGTGTATTCTGTGTGCATCAGTATTGTGGTTGTGGTTTACATGTCTTCGCTTTTTGTGTGTGTGTGTGTGTGTGTGTGTGTGTGTGTGTGTGTGTGTGTGTGTGTGTGTCCACAGCACAGAAGTGGATGTACGGGGGTCTGGACAGCAACGTGTTCCTTCAGTATCTGGCCTGGGTCACCTACCCTGTAGTCCTCATCACCTTCTCTGCCGGCTTCACCCAGATTCTCGCCCCGCAGGCTGTTGGTATGATAAACACACACAGAACATATGGAACCACAAATACAACACATGACACACTAAATACACTTCAAAAATGGGCAATAGAGTCACACAAAAGTACATATTATTGTGCGTTTTACAGTAGTGCTAAACTGGAAGTGGATTAAATGATTATGCAATGGCCAGAAAATCAAAATCAATGACAGCTAGTAATCAATGAATTGTTGTTTATCACACAATCACAGATATTTGCAGCTTCTCATACAGTACACGAGGTTTGTCCCTGTTGGTCAGACAGAGCATTTGAGCATTTTTCTGTATCTATATATATTTTGTAGAAGAAATTGAGTAATGGAAAACTAATTGCTAGGTTAATCTATATTTAAAATAATTGTTAGTTTCAGCCCTGTTTTATCACTCACTCAAAATGGCTAATGTACAATATTCAGATGTAACAAGTGAAGTTAATTCTGAAGTAAAGATGATTAAATACTATCAAACACCAACCCTATAAAGACATAAAGTTACTCTTTAAACTGTCATGAATTTTAAGTTTTTGCCATTTTTGTTTTCCAAACATCAAAAGTTTTTCATTTTTTAAAATTTTTTTTAAATTTAAGTTTTTATTTACTTTACTTATTAAAGGAAAAGTTCACCTAAAAATGAATAGTCAGTCATTATTTACTCACCTCCATGCCGATGGAATGTCAGTTGACATTTCCACAAAACATTTCTGGAGCTTAACAGCAGAACAGTGTTGCAGCATTCTCCTAAACAACTGAAGTAGCTGGGGGCTTGTTTTAAAACGTTAAAAAACATTGCTCCATACAGCTTGTTGTTGTTGTTGTTGTTGTTATTGTTTTATGTTTTAAAACAAGTCCCCAGCTTCTTTAGTTGTTTGTGGACAAATAACACAAAGGTTGCATTCTGTCAGATTTGGTCCATACCTTATACCACAGACCATATATGGACTGCTAAAATGTGTGTGAATGCCTGATGTATAACTTGAAGGTTATTTCTGCAACTATTTAAGTCAAAGCATAGTCTGCTCCCACCTGAGAGCGCTGGCAGAGAGGGCTCACCTATAGAAGGGGGTACTGGGCGGGTAGACTCTGTAAAAGCTCTACACCTTGCCAGATCCTTTCAGTTTTTGTTCTGCATCTTCCCTATCTGAAAACTAGTGAAATTAAATCAAAAATTGAACCAGCCTGATAGTGCATACCAGTATTGTAATGAACTCCTCTGTGTAAATAGTAGTTGCTACAGTGTACACTAGTGGAACACACAAGGGCTGCGTCTACTTCAGGAGCTGTTGAGGTAAAGACAGAAATCCTCCACGCGGTCCGTCTGAAGTCATTTGTGCTGCACAGATATTTTATTTTTCAGTCTATGTAACAGAGGCTAAAGAGATGAGTGTGCTCCTGAGATACAGAGGTTTCTGCTTCTATCAGTGAGACACACTTCCCTTTCCCTTTCACTCCTCACTTCACTGAATCACTGTGTGAAACTGTGTCATAGGTGGGTGGGACACAGTGATTTTTTTTTTTTTGTTGTTATTGTTTGTTTCAGCTCACTATGAAAAAGAAGCCAGAATTTGCTGTGGCAATCATCTTAAGACACTCATTATATTTGTAATACTCTGTAATGTTAGATGAGTGAAGACGTCTAACATTATACATTGATACGTCAGAGGCAGCAGTAGATAGGGAACCACTTGGCTGTTTGCATATGAACTAAACAGGACGACAGGGGGGCGTGTCTGTCCACCACGTGGCATAGTTAGGAACAAACGCAATGAAAGATGGTCTATTTATCAAAAGATAAGAATGCTATAAATATGGGGTCTTGTATGTAAACCAAGAGTATGTTGTCCAAACAATTTTATATAGAGTTTATCTCTAAAATAAAAATAAAAATGTTTTAAAAAGTTTTTTATTTATTCCAGTAGCTCCATGTGCAATACAACAGCATAGTCCTTTTAAATTAGGATACATGTTTTTCAACCAGATGTGTAGTTTCTCTTTAAGGACTAGGTAAAAATGCTTATTCAAGAGTTAAATGCACGGATTGATGTCACTCTCATGTCTGCACGCTAAATATGAAGCTGACAGCTAAAGGCTTACCTTTGTCTCTCCTGCACTCAGAGGCACTGATCTTGCTTTTTGTAGGAGGAACTGTATATAATATAAATAATCCCTTTCTTCCACATTTTCTACAAGAATAACAAATGAGACATATCATCTTAATGGGCGAGCTACCAATAGCGTTGAGGCTATGATGTTATTGATTAGCATCTGTTATGTTGGTGGTCAGTGTTTGTCCACTGAAAGGTCAAGTGCTCTTTAAGATGACAGTCAGCTGTGCTCCCCTGCAGGTTCAGGGATTCCAGAGATGAAGACCATCCTGAGAGGAGTTGTGCTCAAGGAATACCTCACTTTCAAAACGTTCGTGGCCAAAGTCATCGGCCTCACCTGCGCTCTGGGCAGTGGCATGCCCCTGGGCAAGGAGGTAACACGCACACAAACACACACTCACACACGCCTTTATGTACTGTATATATCCATGTGCGTGCATGTAGTTTTGAATGGGACTACACTACTGGAGAGGAAGATGCACTATGCCAGGACAGCATGTCACGCATACACACACAGCATAAGTTCAAAATGTCAATCAATGAATCGATCAATACGTGACTCATAAGAGAGATGAAATGCTGCTCATACGTGTGTTGAGGCAAAACGTGAGGTGAGATGACTCATGCTTTCATGTTTTGTATTCGAGTGTAAATAAGTGTGTGTAGGACACACACAAAGTATCCACTGCAGGACCATCTCGTAGTCACTGATGAATTTAACTTAATCTATAGCGCATGCTCTAAACTGCATGGCTAAAGTGCATTTGGAGTATGTCCAGCTCCCTTTTTCTTCTTAAGTGGTGCATAATCTGGGAGCAAAGTAATGCGCTAAGATGTTGTATTTAGTCTCATAGGTGTGTTTTAACATGAATTAAACCAATCAGAGGGTTATATTTAGTTTTTTTTCCACCTGATACTGATAACCGATAATTACCTGTTTCTCATGGCCAATACTGATAAGATTAATCGATAATTTCACATTTTTGTATTTTAAAAAGAAGTTCATAAGCTAAAGTTGTTGCACACCTGAAGGTAACAACAGTGTGCTGTGTTTATATGCAGAATACCAGCTGTCTGCAGCTTCAGTTCAAATCATTATCAGTCATCAGAAACTACAGTACGTACTGTAGGTCAAAGTGAAGAGCACTGGTAGAGCAGGTGTAAAACAACCGTATCAGTCAGAGCATACATACAAAACTAACATGCAACGATACATGAACATCCCAGGAAAAACATAACCCTCTCCGGCTCATTTGCATTCCAGGTCCCTACATCCCTGCAGCATCAATTACAAATGATTTGTGAATGGCACAAGATGGGCCGATGTGCTTAGGTTCAGGTTGAGAGCCTCAAATGTGGAGAAGGAACTAAAAAGAGGAAAGAAAACAGGAAGGAAGAGTGTGCAGAGTTCACTTGAGACCTTTTCCAAACCAAAAGGGAGGAAGGAGAATGTTTTCTGGGAGATTTTAGGATCCCTTACCAACCCGTGCAGATGTTGTTTATGACTTGTGTATTCGTTCATGTGTATGTGTACATTATACACATTGCGTAATAGCAAAAACAGTTTCAGGTAAGTATGGTATCCCCCAAAAGACTGCCAGCCTGAAGACATACTCGCAGGAAAATATGTTTCTACCCACACACACACACACACACACACACACACACACACACACACACACACACACACACACACACACACACACACACACGCCTCAGGCCCTTTTGGTTGTGACTTACAGCAGCAGCATCCACATTGTGGATTCAGCGCAGGACTCTGACTTCCTTTAACTTTTCTGATGTGACACTCTCACTTTTATTCCTGTTGGTTCTACTTTGAACCTCATCCTCACAATTTTAAAATTCACTGCACACTTTGTTGTTGTTGATGTGCTTTCTAAGAGTTTTTATGTGCGATCTTATGTGATGCCATGTGGTGCTTTTTAACGCTGCGCCTGTTTCTTCTCTCCCCGTCAGGGTCCATTTGTACACATCGCCAGTTTGTGTGCCTCTCTCCTCAGCAAGTTCATGTCTCTGTTTGGTGGAATCTATGAGGTCAGTCTCATTCTTTTTTATGTCAACTGCTCAATCTGTTATGCATTTTATCTTTTTCTTACTTTTGTGCACAAACTGATTCAAACATCTCATAAGAAACTATTTCAACCTCAGACTGAAGTTATTGTCACGTTCCATTGACTTCTCCTCTACACACAGCCTCTCTGTATATGGGCTGCCCTGTCTTACTGGTGAACATTGTTAAGACTATATGAAACCTAAAGGGAATAGCTGCAGACTGACAAAGGCACTTACTTTTAAATTTTTCATGTAATATTTTTAATGAATTAATATTCTCCTATGATGCTCACACATGACTCTATATCACAGTGCTCTTTGCAATAAACGTGTCTAACTGTCATAAAGTATCTATAAAAGACAGACTGATTTTAAGTTGTGATAGTGCATACATAGTATTTATGTAGTATTTAGTAATAGTATTTTTTTTATTGAACTACCTTTATGGAAAGGACAAAAACTAATTGTGAGATAATTTTTTATTTGCTAGACTTATTAAAGTTAAATAATTTTTTCCTCATTTTGTTTGTGTGTTTTTTGCATCTGCAAAACATTGGATTAGCTTGAAATCCAAAGCATTCATCCATGTGTTAATGTCCTCACTGCTGCATTAATAACATATTGTACTACAAATGGTTTAGAAAATGAAACCTGGCTACATCAGCTGTATTGTGTTTGTAATATAATCATCATATATCATTACCTTTTTTAAGTTGATATGGTGAACTTGATAGAAAACAGTTATTTTCACATCCAGTAGTTACAGAGAAACATTATCATTTATTTGGAGTCGAGTTTCTGATGAAAAGTCCAATATTCACACCTTTGTTTCTGCTTTTGGTCTTCACCAACTACTGAGGGAACTATCCGACTCGTCAGCTGCTAAATGCTCCACTATGTTCACGAGCTTGTCTCTAACTGTGTGTGTTAGCTGTTTTGGTGCTGAGCAGGTAGTGTACAGTGTGTTTTTAGAGCCTTTTCTGTAAAATACTGCTGCCTGTTCTACGATACGGGTGGTGAGAATTGCAGGCCGGGCAGAAGTTGAAGCTTTAATTCAGGGCAGTTCAAGTGATTGCATCATTTCCTTGATCATCAGAGATTAATTAGGAAAGCAGCCGCTTGTATCTTTAGGCAGTGCTCACAGAATGATCATGTAAGAGAAAAAGGGATGAGATGAGATAAAAACAAAAGTGAAGAATGAGTGGAAATGGGGAAAAATCTGATCTTTTTTTTTTTAGTGTTTGAGGCAGATTGAGAGCGGGACGACAGAGGAAAAGGCCTGAAAAATGAAAAATGGTAGGGAAGGAGAATGAAGTAGTGTATGAAATCATTTCCAACACCGATGTTTTCTGGGACAGTTTAGGGCTCCAGTATGATGCTTTATTATTTTTTACACTGTACATCTGTCTGTTTGGGTCTTTCTGTTGATTCCTCTGAGCCGAGAGAAAATAAGATAGGACAAACAAACAAAGGCTTTTGTTTTCCAGTTCGTCTCCCTCTATTTGTCCCTCTGTCATTTGTTCAGCGAAAAAAAGTGGAAAAATACTGCACGGAAACACGAAATCCACATTTTTCTCCTTTTCCTTGATTTCTTTCATCCCTTGTGAAGTCAACAACCAGTAATCATCCATTTTATAAATGTTTAATCAATCTGTTATTTGTCAACAAATTGGATCTTTTTCATCTTCAACTTTGCCCATAGAGAGATGCAGCGAGATAGAGATGAAAATTTCAGTGTGGGAAGGAAGAGAGGGATGGAAATGATGCAGATTGAGTTGATGGGGGGGGAAAGGAAAGCAAAATCTTCATCATCTCCTCCTTTTTTTCCCTCTCATCCTCTATATCCATTGGGATAGGAGTCTGGGAGCTGTCGGAAGCTGTCATCACTCTTTTTTTGAAGCTCTTTTCTGAAGATGTGAGCACCTGTCTTGGGGGACGAAATTGGTCAGAAGATAGTTTGAAGAGAGTACAGAGGCCAGTGAGACGGAGAGGCTGGTTGGTGCCAGAGCTCCATGCTGCATATGGCCATAAACTAAATAAACTGTTGTAAAATGTAGTCAACTGCGTCAGCAAAACTGATATTTTGATGCAAAGGTGATTTGGAGGATCAGCTGGATTGGCCATCCAAGTTCAGAGAGTGAACAGAGTAACAGAAACGGTCTCAAATAAACATGATGTACCCACAGTATATGGCAAAGTACCTTATGTGTAAACCCGCACGTCACAGCCATATGTAACATTAAACCCAATATTTCTTTTCCCAGAGTTTAGAGCCTGACTGCAGGTATTTCCCATTTAGCCACAGGAACATGAGTTATGTCCACCACTGATGTTGGGTGATAAATGTGTCTCCAGCAAGCTATGCAAATGAAATGACAAAATGCGCAGTGGCCCATTAGTAGTCCTCTGGAACATCACATGGAAGCGTTTTCTGATCTGACCTCAATATCTGCGCCTTTCTAAACTGTTACATAATACTGCTGTTTTATGTTCTGACAAGGATATTTCTGTAGTTTGCTTAGGTTTAGGCATAAAAACAGATTAGGGAAACAACATGGTTTGAATTTTGAATTTTTTTTATTTGATAGGAACAGTAGCGGAGCTAGGGGCGGCGCATGGCGGGTCGGGCGCCCCGGGCCCACCGTTCTCTGAAATTACAAGGGGGCCCACCTTTCTCGATGGCCATGTGCTGCAAACACAGGGGGAACTGTAGCCTGTTTACTGTTGGGTTGATTCCACCCCGTTAGTAGGGTAGCCCCTCAGTAGGGCCCCCGCGCATTCAACATCAATGAATGTTAAATAAATTATTGGTAAAATCCATGGCACCGACCGTGGTGCTGAAATAGCCTATTAGCTGTTGTTTTACTGATAAATCCATGGCGCTGTCCATGATGTTGTTAGCACACCTCATTTAATCCGCATTTCTCTCATTTCGCCCTTCCGTCTCCGCAAATGTACATCTCCGTACAGCCTGTAGGGGCCCACTACAAGTCCTCACCCCCCCTGCAATGAACTATTGGCTCCGCCACTGGATAGGGAGGATGCAATTTAACATAGTTCCAATACAAAGCATGGCACTGATGCAAAATAAACACTTAGTTAAGGTTAGGGGACCTTCAGTATGGGACAATTGTGTTCATGCTTAAAAGAAACTAACTTCGACTGTTTAGAGGAAATATTGGGTGGTGTTGAGGTCAGGGCTCAGAGTACACCAGCCAAGTTCTTACACACCAAACTAAACTTCTAAACTAAATTGATGTGTTGAAACAGAAACAGTCCTTCCACACACTGTCTAAAACATCACTCTTTCAAGACTGTTTGAAAGCATATTTAAAATTAAACCCTGGAGCCGTCGGAAGAATTACAAACTGACCAAAAAAAAAGGTATTCTCAGAGCACATACAGCTTTGAACCTGAGATACATAAAACATAATAAAACAAATAAAACTTATAAAAATATTCAAACTTTATAAACTTTTCAAACTCTAAAATGATTTAAGCCTCAGAAACTTGCTGTGTAGGAGAAAATGTGAGACAGATGAATTTCATTGGAGATAATGTGGAGAAACATATAAGAATCTGACAACCATTTAGTCCAGCTTGTATCTTGTCTGTAGGTTTTTACTGCGGTCTTCCATTGAAAACAGTGAACATCTATGTTAACATTTACCTCATACTGTAAATGTTTTTTTCCCTCTTTAGTTTGTAGATTTTGAATATTCCCATCTGCCTATCGACCTTTTTATCTCTCTTTGGTAATCTTCATCATCATCATCATCATCATCATCCCTGTAAGCCCCCCTGTTACTCTCTCCCACTCTCCCCTCCCTCTCGAGTGTTGTGCTGCATTTTATTGCATATTAATGCTAAGAGTGTGTGTGCGTGTGTGAAGTGTCCTTCTGCAGCTGTGTCTGGTCCTCTTCAGAGTTTGAAGTACAGTATGTTAATGTAGCATGTAGGCTCTAAAAACCAGGTTTTGTTTCAGTGTGCTTTTCGATGGTGTGCTGTCCTTTTAAAACTCCACGTGTGTACTCCACACGTGTGGAGAATAGTATTGTTTGAAGAAGGCAAACACGAGCTCAGATACAACTGGAAAACATGTCTTTGTCAGATCTATTACTGTCAGATGATTGAGGGAAAATATTGGTGCTAAAACACTGAAGGCTTGGTTAATTAAGTTGAATAAAATGATTGATAATCAGATTGATATTTGTTAAATCTTACAATGATGCACACAGAAATAGTACTGGCAATTAAAAATTTTTTTATTCATTGTTCCTGAGTAGCTTAACTTTGTCTCTTACTCCCATACTTCCTGAAGGAGCCCTGGACTAAGGTAATTCAATTGCACACTTCTCCTCCTCTTTACTGTTGCAGTCATGTCAAGTTGATTTAAACTGCAAAAATAGCTATATACTATATTTATTCTTGGATCTTTTAAAAATCAAGTTTTCCCTTTTGGTTTACCCTCACATTTATTATTTTAAGATGAACACATCATATTCGGTTTATTCTATATCAGCTTGTTTACACTGAGTGAAATATTCAAACCCAAGAATATTTGGACCCATGTGTTTTTTTTAATGCCTCCCCTTTTTCAATTCAATAGAAATGCTCTAAATGTGTTGCACATAATTTAAGACACATACTCCCAAAATTCAGCCTGACATTACTGTAGTGTCGCTGCTGATACGACTCATTTTTTAAATGTTTTTGTCTGCCGATTTCTGATAGCAGCACTTCAACCTCTGCAGTATTAAATTCTTGCCTTTATTTTTGGTCAACATTTTTAAGGGTGAAACTTAATTTAGTTGAACAGGTAGCCCTACACATACAATATGTGGGGAACAGTGACCAGAATTTTTGGCATCAAAAATATAATTGGCATTGAAAACGAAACATTGACATTGAAACATTTGTATTTGAAAAAGTTGTACTGGTACTGAAACAAATATTTGGCACTGAAAAAAGTTCCACTGAAAAATAAAACGCTCACATCACACACTTTGCCCCTTCCCTTAAGCCACTCCTCTCTACGCCTAAACGGTAACAGAGCGTTGAAACTGAAAACCAGTGACACCGAAAAAATACTGACAGCGTAAAAAAAAAGCTGTCATTTAAAAAAAGACATTAAGAAAAATTCAAAATGTTCTCAGTGGACCTTTTTCTGTGCCAAATATTTGTTTCAGTGCCAATACAACTTTATCTAATGCAAATGCAGTTCATGTTTTGTTTTCAATGACAAATTTTATTTTCAATACCAAAATTCACTGTCACTGTTCTAGCCCTATATA
>JBBPCS010036983.1:0-14433 GCA_037974645.1 Hollardia meadi
ATGTCCTGTATTTATATAGTGCCTTTCTAGTCAGCTTGACCACTCAAAGCGCTTTACACTACAAGTAGGTATTCACCTATTCACACCCATTCATACACTGGTGGCAGTGACTACCTTGCTGGGTGCCACCTGCTCATCAGAAGCAGTAACCATTCACACACATGCACCCACACGACGATGGCGCAGCATCGGGAGTAATTTGGGGTTCAGTATCTTGCTCAAGGACACTTTGACATGTAGACTGCAGGGGCCAGGTCCTTCCACTTACTGGGCGACCGCTCTACCACCTGAGCCACAGACGCCCCAGCTCTTCTCCTGTATTTATGACGGCAGACAGCGTAGGCGCATCATCACCACCCACTGTGAGAAAGCGTTAATGGAAAGAAATGGAAGAGGCTCTGGGTTTTACACGATATTGTCATATGTGAATTTTTAACACAGTATTAAAAATTTAACTTTTAATTAACACGGTAACCGTCAATACCAGTATATCGCGACAGCCCTACTTGTGAGTAAACACAAAAATAAGGTGACAAATTAAGTAGAATTGAAATGTTGAAATGAAAAATAACCTACAGAAAGAAGGTAATCAATGTTTTCTTCAAAAATATTTAAAAAAATATATATATTTGAAATGAACAAATATTTCTACCCCTAGACAAAATATATATAGACTAAGGTTAGCATTATTGTACCTTTGTGTAGTATCTACCTTAATCAATCAATGGTTTAATACATCGCCAGGCGAGCACACTAAGTGACACATATTAAACACACCTTGATGTTACTGTATGTGATTAATAACTGATGCCGGTTTGGGGCCAAATGGACTGGGTACAGTGGGACAGAGAGGCTAAATGGACTGGTTATGGTGAGACAGTGGAGTGGTTATTATATGCACTGAGAATGGTCAAGCAGAGAAGTAATGTTTACTCAAAGTACATTTTAACAGATTTACTTTTTACTTGTACCTAGTACATTTTTAGTCTAGTACTTTTACTTGAATAAAAGTAACAAGTACTTGTACTTGTTATACTTGCGTATAATATTCTAGTACTCTTTACACCTCTGCCAATGATATTGAATAAAACATGATAATTAAATGAAAAAAAGCACAACAGGAAGAACAAAAACTTCAGTACTTATTGTTCTGACAAATCTGTCAAATTTGGTTGGAAGCTGTTTTTGCTTCTTCTTCACTCATATGCTTATCCATAGCCTGGGTTTATCCAGTATTGTGTCAGGTGCTGCCAACAATAGCAGCTCAGAAAGGTGAAGAAAAGCTGGCAAAATGGAAAAGATTGCTGAAAAAGATGTGTATTCATCATCTTACAATGCATTGTTTGCCTGAGGTCTCAACCAACCACAACATAATTACATTTTTACATAAGCTTCCTGGGGTGCTAAACCAACCAATTCTGTGGATATTTTTTTTTCTTTGTATGTGCAGCAGCATTAAAACATGTTTATCATATGAAACGTTTAATAACTAAGATTCAAACATAATAGGAAAAAAAAATGTGACCTGATTGTTAATACAAAAAAACATTCCAATACTTCTGGAACACAATATGCTCCGATTTTATATTATAAACAATTTAAAGGTAGTGGATAATTTCAGTAACAATAATACAGCATAAACACCTGCCACAGTTTTCGGTGGATATCTTAAAGAGGCTGTATTATGGTCATTTTCAGGTTAAAATTTTTTTTTGCTGGTCTACTAGAAGAAGTTTTAATATGCTTTTAATAATAATAATAATAATTTTTTTTCTCTTAGTGAACCGTGAATGCTGCTTTAACTTCTGTCTCGTTAAGGTCCCCCCCCTGAAAATCCCAGTCTCCCACAGCCGTGACCAGGCACCGCTCACCGTGTTTCTGACAGCACCTACGTTCGGATGCTCTTCATAGATTACAGCTCAGCATTTAATACTATTATATCGGACATACTAATCAGGAAACTGCTTCACTCACATCTGCACTTGGATTATGGACTTTCTCACAAACCGCCCCCAGTCTGTCAAGCTTGGCCCCCACCTCTCCTCCACCCTCACACTCAGCACTGGCTCCCCACAAGGCTGCGTGCTGAGCCCACTACTGTACTCACTTTGTACACATGACTGCTCACCAATCCATACCTCCAACTCTGTAATTAAATTTGCGGATGACACCGACAGGGGTGGGACTCATCTCGAGAGACGATGAGCCTGCCTACCGAGACGAGGCCCAGAAACTGTCGGTGTGGTGTTCCGACAACAACCTGACACTAAATACAAAAAAAAGCAAAAGAACTCATCCTAGACTTCATGGAGTGCAGAGCTGACCCCCCTCCCATCTTCATAAATGGAGACTGTGTGGAAAGAGTTCACATTTTTAAATTCCTGGGAACCCACATATCAGACAATCTCTCCTGGTCTACCAACACCACAGCATCTGCACTTCCTGCGAGTTCTGAAGAGAAATAACTTATGTAGAAAGCTGCTGGCAGCCCTCTACCACTCTGCAATAGAGAGTATCCTGACATACTGCCTCACAGTGTGGTATGCTGGCTGCTCAGCAGCAGACAAAAAAGCACTTCAGAGGGTCATCAACACCGCACAGAAAATCATCGGGTGCCCTCTCCCCTCACTCCAGGACGTTGCAATCACCCGCTACCTCTCACCCTGGCCACCATCTGTTTGACCTTCTGCCCTCAGGGAGACGCTACAGGTCCATCAGAACATGAACCTCCAGACTAATGAACAGTTTCTTTCCTAAGGCCATCCACACTCTAAATCTACACACAATCTACACATGACTCTGCACCCCATATTTCACATTTTATTATTTTATTACATTCATTTTATGGATCTGTGCAATATTCTATTCTATTAAGATCTGTGCAATATATTTAGTATTATTACAACCTACCTGCCCTTGTTTTTGTTTTATGATGAATGCTGGTATATGACGTGGATGTGGTTGACTGTGTGTGTGTGTTTTGTTTTTTTGTTGGTTTTTTTTATGTCATGTATGGATGTGTGAAATGTAGTTTCTTTTAAGCACCGCTGGGAGGGGCACTCGAAATTTCGTTGTATTCTGAATATAATGACAATACAGGCTTCTAATCTAATCTAGTGACTACTGTATACGGACTGAAGTTACAATAGTACGTTTATGAGTAGGCAATGGTTTTCAATTAATTGTACTAATGTTAACTTTATTTAATGCTGTTTCTCAAACCGGGTCCAGAGTTGACTTTTGAAAAAAAAAAATCTGGTCTTCTTGTATTAGTCTTTTATTAGTTTACATGTATTTCTAGTTAAGTTAGCAGTATTAATACTTGTACATGCAAGAAGATGGCAAACTTGAGTAGTATGGTGAGTTTTCAGAGACTCTGCGTCAACCACAGACCTCAACAGGACAAGTGCAGTAATAATAGATCCGACACTTCCCATAATGCTTACTTATGTGTCTTTCATTAGATCATCTCTGCCTGTTAGACATCCACATATTGTATTTTAAAATCCATGTGCCCACTTTGTAACGCAGGCTTTCTGTTATATATTTATCATCTCCAATCCTTAAATGAGATAATCCTGGTGACATCATCAAGGTCATTTTCCCAGACTTGACAAAACTCCAGAGCCACAAAACACACCAATGTTTTACAGAACCTAATCCTATTGTGACTTCCATGGCTTTTACCATTATTCTAAAATTATGTGGTATGGTGTCTATAGTGCTTCTGTTTTCCCTGATAAGACCAGTCACTGCATGTTACATCTGTTGGTCAATGTCTGTCTGTATTTTGCCAACACATGGGTGTTTGCAACAATTCACAGCCTATATTTCCTGTTTTAGTAATGTCTGACTTCCCATGTGGATCCCTGGTCATGATGTTCTGTCAGCTGGGTAAATTACAGTCAATTGGTTGCATAATCAACCCACACATTCATCATATCTGCTGTTCCCCATGGCAACCCCGTTAAATAAATTAGTCCCTGACTCGTTTCTGCCTCACTCTGATTCCTGCATCAGACTTTAACTGTTGCTCTGCTCTTTCTGTCCCTCTCTGTTACTCCTGGTTCGTGTCCTTGTCTTTATGTGTCCCTCAGTCCTTTTTCACAGTTTCCAGTTTCTATTTCTACCTCTCGCTTTGTCCTTTCTTGTCCATTTTCTCTCAGTTCCCTCCTGTCTGCTTCTGGGTGTCCTGTGTCTTCCTCTATCTGTCTAGATGTCCTTGTGTGAAAAAAGATAGTCGCACCCTCGTAGCTACGATGCAAACATTGTTTTGATAAATTATCAATAAATTATTCTCCCACCTGTCTCACAGTACTCAGTCTCAGCCCCTTTCCCTTACGTTGACCCTCTGTGGTTTTGTCTGTTTCCATGTTGTTGCTGTGTCTGTCTTTCTCCATCTCTTCAGTCTCCAGACAGTAGAACAGGCAGACATACTGGACACCAGCAGCGCTGTCTAATGGAGGCACATTAACACAATGTTACTGATGCTCTGAAGACATTAATTCAGGCTCCAGAGAGAAACAGCATTCACTGATGGCTTCGAGTAACTGCTCACAACTCAATTTTGTAATCATACTGAATGTTCAGTGTGTTTCCAGGGGGATCAAAGTTGAATTTAAGATGTCAAAATTAAGTTTTTGGCGCTGTTCTTGTTGATATAAAGTTGCCTTTACATTAAAAAAAAAAAGTAAACTGCGTAAACTCATGTGATTTTCACTGTGTTGTTAAATTGCAAATCGTTTCATGAAATCATCATGAAATTTGCAATGAAATTAACTATAGAATCTTGCTGGAGGTTTCTTTCATGTGTTTTAGACACTGCAGTTTCTTATATTGAATGTAGCCTATGCTTGGAGCGTTTCAGCTATTTTTGAAAACACATCTGATTTTTACAATGATAAACATGTTTAAACATTGCTCTTTCTGCTCAAAAGTAGCTTGTGTGTCTGTGCCTGCTTGGATATAAAGTACGATGGAATTCCGGGGACCCTCTTGAACTGTAAAGAAATTATAATGCTCACTCACTCATTTTTTTTTGCATTTTTAAAGGGAGAGGGGCAACAGACATTTAGAATTGTCGTAGCAGAAAAAGCACTGATGGAACCAAATAAGTTCTGTTTCATTTAGGTGTGCCAGTAAACACTGTCTGTGTGCCAGCATAATCCCAGGAGCTTGGAAGTGGGATACTTCCAGCTACATTACACCTGTGTCTAAAAAAGTCAAACTTTCTGCCATTACAAAGATTTACTGGCACCCTCAACTTTTGGATCAGTTCATTTTTCCTCATTAAATAACTTGGCTGTCCCAAACAATGGTGATACTACTTATGACTTTTGTTGGTGTCTGAAAATGTCAGCTTGTTAGCCAGCCACCCCAATGCAATGACTCATTTGTTAATCAATGCTTTTCCTCAGCACTTCTGATATACAAACAAGCTCATGTTTCTGTACATGTAGAGTAGGTCTAGACCACATTCTTTAATTTACAGAGACCCCACATTCCCCCATTAGGAAACACTTGGAGTCAGTGGCGAGGAAAAACTGCCTTGAATCTACTATAGATGTACCAAGGCTTCTGGCTTGTATTCAATCTATGTTTCTCATTTAAAAATGTATTTAACTTTTTTTTTGTACATTTTACTTAACACAATGCTGTTGTGTACAGTTGTGTATAAAAAAAATAGTTTAAAAAAAATATGTTGCCTCTTTCTCTCACTCACTTCCAACAGGCAGTGGAAACACAACAAAAAATGGTGAACATCATTTAAGCTACCGTGGGTGACTCACGCAGAACTGAGCTAAATGTGAGTATATCCCGACAAAAAAGGTTTGAAAAACAGGTTAACACTGAGTAAGCGAGGTTAGTTTTGGACACAATAGTATTAATGATGACCATGTTCCATTTAAGTGTCCCAGTAAGCTCTGACAGAGACTTACCGTACATAATTCCAGCCCTTGAACTGACATATTGAAAGGGAATGCAGCCTGTGTTTCTCCTACTGTGATATGTCAAAATATCTGCCATAATACTCCAATTGCTGATTGGCTAACACCAACACTACAGCTGTATTTGTATTTTTTTAAAGAGACTATGTAACTTTAGAAAGACAAAATAAAACAATATTCTAAAATGAAAAGTTATATTAATTTGCAATAAAAAAAGTCAGTTTTTTTTACTAAGACAGCTATGGTCAATGTTGACTAATGGTAACGTGGTAGCGCCTTTCTGACTCCTCAAAGCACTTTACAACACTTTTCATATTCATTCTTCACCTACACGTTCATACACTGCTGGCAGAGACTACCATCGAAGGTGCCACCTGCTCATCAGGAGTGGTAACCATTCACACATACACTCACACACCGATGGCTATGCCTTCGGGAGCAATTTTGGGTTCAGTATCTTGCCCAAGGACACTTCGACACGGGCTTGAGGGATCAATCCTCCTATCAGAAGAGCCACTGGTTGATCTTAGCTAACTTCAGATAGATATTTCTGTGAAACTGGACTGCACATTAAGTTATGCAGCTCTGCAGCAGTAACTTTCATATTTTGTGGCTGCAATAAAAATGCAATCACCTGCAAGACACTGGAACTCATTGAGGGGGCTGAGTATGTTTAATGGTATAAAATTAAACAATGGATTTTTTAAAGTGCCAGGAATAAATTTAGTGTGCGAAACAATGGCTCTACTGAGGCTTTCTTCTTTTAAAGCAATGTTTGTTTGTTTGTTTTTTTTAAATGACAGCAGCTTTTACACCAAATTTTTTTTTACAGAACTTGCTAACTTAAATATTATATAAGGGGTTGGACAAGGATGTCAAAAATGATCACATTTCCTTCTTATACAGCTTCTGTACTACCTTTTTCCTATGTGCACAAAAATAGCTTAGTTAACTGTGACTGGATTGAATCGGTACTCCTAGAAGTACACGTTTTTTTTAGCTCTCCAGTGAAGGGTTTCAAAAAATGGATGTCCGTACACCTGTAGTGGTGCTATGGGGTATTCTTAACCTCATACATGAAATGATATTCCCTGTTCACTTCAGAAAATTCAAGTTGCTTCATTGGAAATAACCATTTTCTATCTGTGTGCAGCTTGTCCACGTCTCAAATTTCCAGGATCAAATTATTGTTGAATGCTGCTGATGTCGCCCACACAGCTGCAGCTCACTGTAGCTGAAAGAAAAAAAAATCATGTTTACAAGAGCCTTCAGACCTGCCAACCTTGAAAATATTTTGAGGACCAGAATAGTTTCACTTATTTGCACAAAGTCCTTTCCTCACTCAACACCATATCATCAAGTTATTCAACATACAGTAAATCGGCTATGGGGAAAACATTACAATCATATATTCTTGAGAATGATAATAAACAGGCAGCATTTACATACGTTCACCTCAAATTTTGGACCATGTTTGAACAGACATCCAACAACTGTACAACTGTATAACTATGTAACTGTAGCTTAGAAATGACTGTCCAGCAACTTGTGTCTGCTGGATGTATAACAGATCAAAAGTTTGCTAACATGTTTATATCAACCTAAAATGTGATGATATATTACCGGTTATTTTGTTTCTGCTGTCCAAGTACCCAAAAAGTCAATGAAGATTGGATATCTGCCAAATGCCAATTAATGTTTGTGTTTTTTGTCAGATGCCTACACACCACTTCAGACTCTATACCCTTACCCCCTTTTACTACAGAAAGAGAACACTACTTCCTGCATTTGCTCTGCACATGGGCACTGGATGTAAATCAATAGATTTGGATTGTGATGGATATGTTGGATGATGGAAAGTTTGGATTACAATATCACTGTTTGACTTTGTTTTAGATTCCAATCATTTTGAGTAATCTAGGGTTTTGTTTACAGCTTGTATGAGTATCCTCCATTGTTCCATCATAAAGCATATCATAAGTGATGACTAGAGTTGTAATGTAGCACTGTGTACACAATGTAGCTATTATAACCCTACTGACATGAAATTTCCCCTTCAAGAAGGCAAAATCTGCTCACTTCATGCACTTTTCAAGACACTAGGCTTCTCATCCTCTTCTTTCACACTCAGAACAAGAAGTTACATTCACTTTACAGCCTTAGAGTAGGCAAAAGCAAAAGCCACTTTGGCTGCCCAACATGCCTCTCTGAAGCTGCAAGACATTTCTCTGGTGGCTGCCTTATTTGTTTCATCATCGAAACCCACTTTGGAAAGATTTGCTCCATTTGGCTTGACTCTACATTGAACAGCAGCACAAGAAAAGAGAGGATGATTTGGATGGTCAAGCTGGTGAAAGAGTGAAAGAGGAAGAGCAGATTTGGAAAGAGTTGGGAAAAGATGTGCAGGGTCCCCCTTTCAACAGCTTGAGCTGCATTGAAAAGATGGCTGTGTCTTTCACCCGGCAGCACAGAAGATCTATACAATCAGCATAGTTTGTGAGAAATTTTGTCATAATTAGTGTATGAATTTGCTAAATATGAGTAATGACTAAAATGTGTGTGACAGGTCACAGTGATCTTGACCTTTGACCTCTCACCGCCAAATTCAAATCAGTTCATCCTTGAGTCCGAGTAAATGTTTCTGCCAAAATTGAAGAATTTCCATCAAGGTGTTCCTGAAATATTGCGTTCAAAAGAATGGGTTGGATGGACAACTCGAAAAAATAATGCCTCTGGCCATGGCTATTGACGGCGCAGAGCCATAAAACAAAAGTTGTATACAGACAAGGAATGTTTTTGTGAATGTGAATGGCCACTTTGATCTGTCTCCAGCCGCATGACTAAAGACTGCTGGATGCAGTTGAAAGCTTTGCATGCGCGTCATGCATAACCTTTGAGCTTACATTGTTACATAATTATTCCTAATTGTTACATTATGTCTTGTTATATATAGAGATCTACAGTGTTTTGTTTTTTTTTTATAGGAAAATCCCTCTCTTTTCCTGCAAAACATTAGCCTAGATCATTTTTAATGAGTCATCTCGAACTTAAGCATAACTAAATCCAATCAAATGTAATTTGGGGTTACTCGCTACTATAAAACAGACCTTAGCTTGTGAGTCGTAGCCTTGCAAAATCCGCGTGAATCTTTCGTGCAGAGTTTAACTTTTGGGAAATTTGACACACAAATTTAAGTAATAGGCTAATAGCAAAACCTTGACAGTGTTGACCTTTGATGGAAAGGAGATACAACAATACAAAAAAGATGGAGCTATCGTCTGTTAGCTGTGTTACACAAGTTAACCCTCTGCTGTGCAGGAGTTTAAAGTGCTCCTTGGTTTTAGAGTTATAGGACAGGAAAAAAAAAAACCTAGTAAAAAAGTCCCTCTCTCTCTTTACTATGGAAACTTATTGTCTCTTTAGAACCAAGCTAACTAGGATGCTAACTGAGCAGAGTAGCAAGGTTAACAAGGAAGCTAGTTCAAAGACAGTCAATTTTGGACGCACAGAACGTCATTGTGCCTCTTTTTTTTACTGTGACCAGAGCAACAAAGTCCTGCTGTAATCAACCTGTCAACTTTGAGATTGCTTGGAATTTGTTTGAAGACTTGCTCAGGCTGTCACGCCAAACGCTGTCAAAATGTTTGCAAGACATCTTTGGCAAAACTGCATTCCTATGCTAATAATGCCGATGGTTGTGAGGAGGTAAGGAGATTTTCAGTGCAGCGGTGCACTGTGTAAGAGATATGTCGGCCTTTTCTCTGGTCGAGCTGCACAAAAAAGATGGACAGGTCTTTGAAAAAGAGCAATGAGGGGGAGCAGAGAAGAAATCATGAGAGAGGAAGTGACGGAAAGAGGGAGAAAAGGACACAGAGTTGCCATTCCCCCTAATGGAGCGGGCTTCTGCAATGCTTTTCCCCCTGATTACACTAATGACCAATTTGATGCAGCTTAAGAGCCACTTTGGAGGCTCCTTCTCTCTGTTCTTCTTTCCCCCTCTTCTCTGCCATCCACTATCTTGTTCTGCCTTATTCCTCTTACCCTCTTTCATATCTCTGTTCTCTTTCTTTCATCTGCTATATTCCTCCTCTCCTGTTCCCTGTTGAAAGATGATATATCTACCTCGGTGTCTGCGTGTGTCCTCCAGCAAGCTGCCCATTCGTCTGTATTAAATACACAAAATGAAGCATAGAGAGCGAGAGAGGGGCGTGGGGGGGCACAGAAAAGTTCATACACACAAGTATATGTAGGAGGAGGCAGATTGGAGTGTTCTAAAGCAAATATTTCTTCGAGGCAGAGCCTGTCTGGATGCAGAAATGATCTAATTGGTTGTGTTAGACCTTGGGGGCAGAACCACAGTTCTTTGGATCTCCAATTAGGCAGCAAGCGATCGAATTAAAGTTGAACAACTTTGATTGAAATAAAAACAGATTATGTAAATAATATTGTCTTGAAAGTACAGCAATCCAGCGAACTAAGAGATGTATCTAAAATTAGTGTAAACTTGGCCGGTACATTTATTTATCTTAATTGCAGAGAGAACTAGATCTTTATTTGAAACAGGCTTATAAGAGGCAGACCGTGGAGCCCCGTCGCAGGTTAAGATCAAGCACCCGTTCAAGTTAGTTTGGGGACATTAGTTGCATTTCTCTTCCTCCCTCTTGTCCTATCATCTCTCTATTGCCTATAATAAAGATTTAAAAATGTCCCCCAGAAATGAGAAAAAAATATATATATATATACATATTATAGAAAGGCAGCTATTCATATATATATATATATATTTTTTTTTTTTATTCATGAGGTTTTATGTTTGATCATGTTCAAGTGTTCTACCCTGTTCATCCCTGCATCATTGTCCATTACAAGTTTCTCAATTAGCATTCTATTTGGATTCAGATTACTCTCAACCAAAACGTACACACACCAGCTCGCGCTGCACTGTGACACTTCCCTCAAGCTCTGTGCCAGGTATGTCAGCAATAGAGTAATTGCACACCCGAACCACGTGGTAACGGCATGCGCTAGGAGAGCTTTTTCTACCAGGAGCAGAAGGAAATCCTTTCTGTTTGCCGAGTGTCTCCCTATTGCTCATGTTACAGTTTTCATGAGCCCTTTCTGTGTCCCTCTCTTCTTCTTTTGCCAGAAACTATTTAATATAAAAATATTTGATTTGTTCTGTTCTTTCAATCAGCTTTCATATCCTTGCATGTCCTTAATCATTCTCAATCTGTGAACGTAAGATTCAGTCATATTTGAAATAAATAGGGATGCACAATATGTACCAATAAGGTTTAGTTACATTGTAACCTTGGCGAAGAGACTATCTCCACAAAGTTACATATTCCAGATGTGTGGGGACTGACCCCACAGGGGCGGTTGACGTCGATACTCTTTAAGACCCACCACCTGTGTTGGCCACGCACTCACTAGTGGCATGTGGTTATATAAGGACCATGTGTGCGTGGACTCTCTGGTTAACCTTGATTGGAACACAATTCCGAGCAGCTTGTGGCTGGAGAGACACACCAGAGACAACATGTTTGCCTCTAGTCTACACCAGACATGAGCATGATGACAGTGTGCTGCACTTCTTCTTCCTTCTCTCTTGTGTTTATTTGGTGGATCAGAAAACCATTTTTCACCACCAGCTACTGTATCGCAGTGTGGAGACGCTGTTTGGTCGATGGAAGCAATTTGGCTCCATATTATTGGCTCTATTTAGCAGCTATAGTTTCATTATCAGCTGATAACTGATAATCTAAAATGTCCCCAGTAATTTATCGGTCCAATAAATATTGTGCATCCCTAAATAATAATAATAAATAAATAAATAAATGTTCAATTTCTGTAACTTTTTTAGATTTCAACATTCACTTTATGCAGTGATTAGCCGGGTGTCTGGAGGTGAGAATTCAACTGGGTTTACTCTAGCTCTCTTTTGTCTGGCACTCAGACATCAACCCAAATGTTACATGGTCAGGGGCTGGGTTCTCCTCCTTTATCCTTGTCCATCTCTGAGGTGTTGGCACTTTTTATTCTCTTACTCTCTCTCTATCATCTTGTCCCTCACATGGACACTCACTCATTCATTTTGTCATGGATGCTCGCTGTCACAATTTGAAGCATTTCTTCCTCTGATCCCACCCATCTGTCTGCTCCCTTTCCTCCTTTCTTACCCCCTCTCTCCCTTTTTGGCATACTTTCTTCACTCTTCTCATCTTCACTCTCCTCATCCTCTCTTCTGCTCTGTCCCTAAAGCTTAATTTTATTTTTTCTTCTCCAGTCCAGTAATGGGTGGGATGTGCAGAGGGACCCCCAGGCCCCTGTCTTTTTCACTCCTATATCCTCTGCCTTTCCCCTTCCTGTTCCTCTGTCATTTATCTCCCTATGTCTTTCCCTCTTTAAACCCAGTATGGGGGGGGGGGGGGGGGTAAAAAAACAGATTTTATTAATGTAGCCAGTTCCCATGGCGACTGCACTGTTGCAACACAGGGAACAGCAAAATGGCCGATGGCCGACAGTCCATTGCCAAGAGGTTCACTCACTGCAAGAATTATACACATAAGTAACACAAAAGTTCAATCAATCAATGCAGGTTTTTGAGAGCCAGTATCAATACATTGAAAGTGTTGAAACCAGCAGGCTCAGGATGATCAGTAGATGTTGTCTTGGTTTCCACAGACACGTTCAAGGATATTTATGGTGTTATTTTGTAACACAAATACACAGCTGGGTACTGATAGCAACTACTCAAACACGAGGAAGTAAAGCGTTTATTGGGGATTATTTTCAGACACACTTAATACACATTTGATGCGATATACAGCAACAGGATGACAAATAATTTATGTTGATAGTCTCAAAATAAACTACTGTGGCCATGATGGTAATGAAGGGAAATGTCACCCAGGTTTTAGACAACAATGGAGTGCCATGGCACAGGAGAATATCAGGCTTGCACTTAATAGACAATATGTGTTAGCAGGATCGACTCATTTTTGATTTTGGACTTTGCATGGGATTTATTGACCTTAAGAAAAATGTCACCATCAAAATAGGCGCATAAATATATTAATATCGACAGTAGTGTATCTTTGTTTTGTTTTTTCCGGTTGATATATTACAGCCGTATAAATTTCCAATTCCGGATGTATTAGCAAGCTGCCTGAGCCCTGTTTGGTTTCCACCAAATGCCGGTTGGAAACTCACCAGCTTGGCATTTGGTGCTGTGGCTAGAAACAAGGCTAGTAACAGCGGTGAGACTGAACCGAACAGTGAACGAATGGGTCAGAACGCCAAAGCAAGGTGGTATAACAGCTTATAAAGCTGTACATAACATACATACATACATAACATAACAATGTTATGAATGTGTTTCCAAGACCTGAGTGATTGTGAGTGAGTACATTTTTAATTTGGCCTATTCTTACAAACAACTCTTCCTTTTCCCAGAGGTTTGAAAAAGGTACTCATGCATCACAAAATGAAGACCTTGCAACCCCCACAGACTCCTTTGTGAACTTTATTTATTTATTTTTCTCTGGTGTTCCTTTTAGAGGAAATGTGCCACGAAAAGCAGAGCGGGGAAACACTGGCCTTTGTTGTCAAGAGCTACTCTCTGCGGTTATTAAAAGGACTTTTGAAAGAGGGTGATAATAACATTCTTCATGCCCTCTATGTCTGTTAAGTTCACTAAATGAGGTAACTGATATTCAGTCATTGTGGCAGAAGAATAAGGCTTTGTGTCTTTTTCCTGCCAGTCACTGAGAAACAGTTCAATAAAGATGTCACTGTTGATTGAAATGCTCTGAGAAAAACATTGTGCTATGGTGTGAGGCGCTACTTCAGTGGATGCATGATTTTACATCATATTTGGTTGACTTAATGTGAATGCCTTCGTTCAGGGTGTTAGCATGTTAGTATATAGTAACTAGCATTAAGGTATAGGTTCAGATATTTTTCTGTCTGCACTACACTGATACACTGAAAACTTTTTTGGTCACTGTAGTCGCTCCTCTCGTCAAACCTGGACTTGAAGACATCCATTTCTACCTTAACTCAGACATCAAGTCAAGTCAAGTCAAATTTTATTTATATAGCACCAATTTGCAACAACAGTTATCTCATGACACTTTTACATGTAGAGTAGGTCTAGACCATACAATACCATAATTATCAATTTACAGAGACCCAACATTTCCCCCATTAGCAAGCACCTGGCGACAGTGGCGAGGAAAAACTGCCTTTTAGAAGGCAGAAACCTCTGACTAGACATCGGCTCGAGGTGGGCGGCCATCTGCCTTGACGTGAGAGGGCACAAAATCCAGATTCCTCAGAAATGCAGAAATGCATTCTAAAGTTTAGCCAAAGCTAATTAGTGGCTCCAGCAGTGGGAGTTGGAAAAATCAAGGGTCCCAAAGTCTTTTTAGTACATACTTCCGTCTTTGTATGTCCTTCACCGTGCTCTGGGGGGGGGGGGGGG
>JBBPCS010037002.1:0-21179 GCA_037974645.1 Hollardia meadi
ATTTGTTACCGTGCAGCAGCCAGGAAAAGACTACCCCCCCCCCCCTATGAAAACACGTTTAAATCCGCTAGCTCCAGATTTTTATTTGGATCCACACTAAATTGTACACACACATAGATCTTTTTTTAAGGAAGATCCATCCATTATTCCCTGGAAAATTATTTGTTTGAAGTTTCTCAAACAAGTGAATTGAATAGCTAATTGGTTTTTATGCTATACTCTGTATGTTACCCTGCTAGCATGCTACCAATATTAGCGAAATATGCCGCTGAACTTGTTCAAAGTTGTTCAAACAAGTGAATTGAATAGCCTGTTAGCTAATTGGTTTTTATGCTATACTTTCATGCTATACTCTGTATGTTACACTGCTAGCATGCAAGCATTGTTAGTGAAATATGCCGCTGAACTTGTTCGAAGTTGGTCAAACAAGTGAATTGAATAGCCTGTTAGCTAATTGGTTTTTATGCTATACTTTATGTGAAACTCTGTATGTTACCCTGCTAGCATGCTAGCAATGTTAGCGAAATATGCCGCTGAACTTGTTCAAAGTTGTTCAAATAAGTGAATTGAATAGCCTGTTAGCTAATTGGTTTTTATGCTAATTTCCTGTGGCACACAGTGCATACAGCAGAAGTACGGCACAAGGCAAAAAGGAAGGAGGAGTTTCACAAACAAATCAAATAGCATAGGAATGAAAAACTTCTGGTTGACATGCACACATACACAGAGCTATGTATTCATATGTTCATTTTTTGTACAACTCTTACAGTGTGTTCTCTTTCTTAAATACTGTGGGGAGCTGTGAGGACAGTGGCATGACATATTCTTTGGATGATAATTGTTGATAATAAAAGAGGAGCTGACCTGGGCTGCTCTCTATGTCCATGTGTAAAAGTGAAGCTCTGTCTGCCAGTAGGGGCCGCTCTAATAGATGGTCGTCAAAGAAGCTGCTGAATAATTCACTGCTGAAGTCGTCCATCTGGTCACCTGAGAAAGGCTGGAAAGCACGAAGAGGAACATGGAGAGAGAATTAGTCATTTTTATTCAGTACAATAATGCTTTTGTGGGAAATGCTGTTTTCTTTAAAGGTTAGTGCGTTAACATGCCAAATAAAGTCAAACACTGCGGCACATTTAGTATCATGATTGGGTATGAAAGGGTTCACAAGCAAGGACGGGCAGAGGTTCAACACTTTGTCAAACACGTGATTGTACAAAGGAGATTACTGCATGGGCTCATGAACACTTCGTAAATCCATTGTCAGTGAACACAGTTTGTTTTTTGGAATCGGGGTTGTTCAGCAGTTGAGTAGGTGATTTTGAATTTGTCAGATAAACTGAAGAAAAATTCTCCTCCTTCTTGAGCTAAATAAACCCTTAAAAATGAAATGGGGATGTTTTGGGGATACAGCAAGAAGAGTCAACATGAGGAGATCAACATGGGGCTATGTGTTTCATCAGTTAGTCTTTGTTGGC
The DNA here is from genome assembly GCA_037974645.1 of Hollardia meadi. Taxonomy (NCBI): domain Eukaryota; kingdom Metazoa; phylum Chordata; class Actinopteri; order Tetraodontiformes; family Triacanthodidae; genus Hollardia; species Hollardia meadi. The sequence goes on from JBBPCS010037002.1 coordinate 1,476, forward strand.
ACCATGCAGTTCTTTAAAGAACACTTGGAGTGTGCAGGCACTAAAACCCATGAATTGCCATTAGCTGTAAGATTAATGCTTACATAGCAGGCAAAGGCTTCTGCAAGACTGATGACTGTTTACATACTCTGCAACCAGTGATTATTTTCTTACTAATTAATATGCAGATTATTTTCGCAGCTAAACAATAAGCTGTTTAGACAATTCCAAAAAATGCACAATTTCCAAGAGCCCAAGGTGGGCACTTCAAATGTTCTGTCTCAGCCCAAAATCCAAAAATATTCAGTTTATCAGAATCTTCAAACTGGTGGAGCTGGAAGAGAAAAATATTTGCTTTAAAAATTATTCATTTTCTGTCAACCAACTAATCAAATATTCGTTCAACTGTTTCTAATCTACTACAGACTATCTCTCAGAGTCAGAAACCAGACAACCCAGACTGTGTTGACGGCCTAAAGAGTCAGTCAGAGGGAAACGGCACCGACAGACTCATCTTCAGCCTGGATGAATGAGTCACTGGAAGCCTGGCACAGCACGGTGCTCTGATTTCACTGGTTTATACACACACACATACGCACAATATGAGTCACCCGGGTCTTGAGCAAACATGCACAAAACAGTACAAAATCACACACACACACACACACACACACACACACACACACACACACACACACACACACACACACACACACACACACAGATGCATTTGTTGGAACCAATCAACTGCACGCTTGGAGGCTTCTCAGCCAGACAGCGACAGAAAGAACTTGATTTAATTAACAAAAAACACAAATCCTGATTCATGTTTTTTTCCCTTCACAGCACAGCAGATTATATCAGACCTGTGACAACCATATAGACATGACTGCATGATAAATACAGAGCTAACTTCGATATCCTATCCTTTAATATCAGCAATGAAGGAATGAAAGACGAACCGACAGAGAAGTCTCTGTTCCCTTCAGCTAGTGAATTGTTCTATCGTGAAAGGTAAAAGTCAGCAACTTGTGCGCACTACTGTTGTAACCAGAGGCCAGTACATAGTTAGCAAATCTAAATATTTTTAAAGGATATCAATCCCTGAATTAAGGCTCTCAGGTGGAACTGAACACCCAGGCATTAGGAGATCGAATTGTAATTAAATGCACACATCAAATCTTCTGTGCTTGTAGAAATGTACTGAGTAGAGTGCATTTTTACTGCAGTCAGAGTTTCAAGGCCAAGTTGAAGCTGTACTATAGATATGAGTCCTGGGAATCACTCTTGATGTGTATAGATCTGCAATATTCTTCAAACACTGTTCAAATAAGTCAACTTTAAGTACCTTTGACACATGCATCATCTCAGTGTGTGTGTGTGTGTGTGTGTATTTGTGTTTAGGAGGTCTAGTGTGTCTGTGGTGAAACCCTGGGACACATGCAGCTGTCTAATAAAAGCCTGTGGAGTAAGCACACACTCATACAAACACACACACACATGCACAGCGGGTAGACGTACATATGGTGGCACATGACACCTGAAGAACTGCTGATGTTTTGGAATCTCAACTGTGAAGCATGTTGAGTTTTGAAAACAAGATGTTCATGTTTTTGATGCTATTTATAAAGTTGGCATGTAGTTTTCATTGTTAGCTGGATTCAAATAACCTATGGAGGCAGAACTGCTGAACAGTCCCCCCCCCCCCAACAAGCGTCTGTCAGATAAGGAATGACAACTTGTAGAAAGCCACTGGTTGCATGGCAACTAGTGGCACCTCGCAAGTGTCGTTGGAATTACAGTATGTTCTGTCATCAACGCTTGTGCTGTATTTCAGTGGATGACTCGGCAGTTCAATGTGGAAGTGAGGTTACAGGAAAAATGGATCAACTCTTACTTGGTCGGACCTCGTGGGACATGTTGTATAAAATGATCTGCCTTGCAGGTGAATTTGTGGCTTAAGGAATTTTTTAATGTTAATGCCAATATGATACCAATCAAAGAACGTTTGTAAGTGTCTGCCCTCTTCTATTATTACATTCTTCTTGAAGTTCTTACATGTTGCCTTGATTTGTTGTACATCTGATCTTTTGTAACCAAACCACTTCCACACAACTTTTTCTTTTCTTTTGTTTTGTTTTTTTGGACTACAGATGGAACTTAGCTAGTAGCTAAATCTGATGCAAAGCATATTTTCTCATCTTTGAGACTACACCGATCAGCCACAACATTAAAACCACTTACAGTTGAAATGAATAACATTGTTCATCTCGCTATACAGTGCAATACTCTACTGGGAAACCCTGGATCCTGGCATTCATATGGATGCCAATTGACACAAACCATCTGCCCAAACACCCTTGCAGATCAAGCACACTCCCCATGGCACCGGCACACCCCGATAACATTGGCCCCCCAGCAGGACAATGTGCTGCCACACTACAAAAACTGCTCAGGAACAGCCTGAGGAAAGTGAATTACAATCCATGGAGTTCTGTTGGCATGGAGGGGTTTACTTTGTCTGAAACCATGCTTGGGTGGGTTTTATGGGTCAAAGAACATCCACATGAATACCAGGATCCAGGGTTTTCCACTAGAACATTGTACTGTAGCCATGATCAATGTCATTCACTTCATCTGTCAGTGGTTTTAACGTTGTGGCTGATCAGTGTAATGTATTTTGTGCATGGTCCCTGATATAAATAAACTCAATAAACTAAACTAAATGACTGAAGCCACTCCCCTCTTTGGAACCAACTCCTCCACCGTGGAGCCGTGTGGAAAACTACTTGTGCCAGATAGCAGTTGTACACGGCATGATGGAAAAAGGTCAACAACGTGAGTTTGTTTGGCTGCACTGGAAACAGATAAACTGACATCTCTTATATCGTATTTCTGACAAAGGAATTAAATCTTAAGAATTATAACTAAACAGACGTTTGAAGCTCAAGTTTAAAGAATGAAAGACTGAGAAAGGACTTAACAGAAATAAATGTAAATGTAATATAACCCCCTGCTAGCTGCAGGACCCTGTGGCTACATATGACTTGCGGCTCTTATATTCCGCGTCACTTTTTGGGGTTTTTTCTCCACAAATAGAGACAGAAAGCAATCAGGAAACTTCATAGTCACTCAAGGAACTACATCAATATTTGTATTTGAACATAATCTCAAGGCTCAGCTGAGCTCACTGCAGGATAAACCAACTGTCAGCAACGGTTCAACAAGGTGTGCTCTTTCACACGCAAATTAACTCATTCATTGTGTGTTTTGATGTTTGCACCACAGAGTAGCATTTTTTATTTCATTGTATGCACTTACAATGACAATAAAGTTGATTCTGATTCTGATTAACAGACGCGTCCACATAAAGGAATAGTAATATTGACAGAGCAGCATTGTTCTCCCTTTAAATAACCACGACACAGCCCCTTTAACTACTGGAAATATAGAGTATATAATTTAAACTGGGCTGCTCAAACATAAACAGCGAGAAATGTTTCCCATGTGGAGAAATGTGGGTGAAATTGGTGCACGGTAGGAGAAGAAGCATTCAGTACGAGCTAAAATTAGCTCTATGGGCTGCATTAGATCAACACTGTTAGCCTGTGTGTTTAGCAGTGCTTTTGTAGTTCCAGCAGTGGCCCTTTAATTTATTTTTAACTCCTTTTGCAGTACTTGGCTACAGTTCTATATTTAGTTCCAGTAGTGAGCCTATATTGCAATATTTCGTTGGAGTATTGTTGCACACACCTGGTGCCTGTGATACAGCTCTCACCTACTACGAGCACAGCGCTGTTATCTTTTTCACATCCATCACCTGGCACAATGATGTTTTTCCTACACCTGACCTGAGACTGGTCATAACTCTTATTTTTGTAAATCAAACCATGCAGAGAAGCTCCCAACATTCCAACAAAGTCCTCCTCTGCACTCACTCTGCCTGTCACACCACATTGTGCAACCGGCGCTTTCCTGCGGAGACAAACTCTGTGAGATATACTGTTCATCAAGTAGAAAATAGTTGTTAATCTTCATTCAGAATTCACCTGGCAAGTCAACACAAATGATCAATGATTGACGGATTGATTTCTACTTGCAATTTTATGCCTTTATAAGAGATTCCGATGAAAAAAGGGAAATGGTTGGTGCCCCAAAGGATCGATTTAGACTGCAAAAAGCTATTAAGGTGATAAGAATAGCATAATATTATGAAAAAATCATTCATGCAAAAATAAAAAAGGAAATATAATTGCATGAATGCCACGAAAGTTTTATAAAGAAATCAATCCCACTTGGATCTTCGTCAAGTCAGAATTCTGGAACTTTTCTGGCACACAGTCGGTGTTCAGGCGTTACCTTTTTTTCCCCCACTTGCGAGATATGTGTATAATTACTCTTCTTTAATGTGAATTCACACCATGAAGTTATTGTGGCAGCTGCACTGTTAATTTAGCAGGCTGACTGGGAATACCAGCCTAATTATGTGTGCAGATCAGTTAAATCTTTGCCTGGGTAGGTAGTGACAAAAACATGAATTATGAATGGATAAACAAAATATAGTCGCCATTAGTTAGGCTATAAATTAATGAATATGCCTTGGGCCCACTGCAAAGTCAGTCAGATGTAGAGCTAATGCACAACCAAACCTATAATGTACTGGTTGGAGACATTCAGTGGAGCATTTTCTGCGACAACAGACATCCATTAGCGTCAAACGTTCATTTTGGTTTCATTGTTTGCCTTGTAAACAACTGTGTAGCGCAACTTTGGACATGGGAATAAATATACAGTGGAAGATGTTATAGTGATTAGGACAGGAATCTAAATGAGCCCAGAGTGGCTCAGTGTCAGAACAGCTGCAGTCAGTGTGAACGCAGCAACAGAGGGTCTGGGCCTTTCATTACCTGAACCTTCTCTCTGCTGGGAAAAAGAATCACATTAGGGAGGAAAACGGTGTTAAAAAGCAGTTGACAGTTTTTATAGCTTATTTCAGTGGTGGCGTGTCATTAGGGGGGATGGGGCTGAGACGCAAACCACACAGGGAAAGAGCTGGGAAAGACAGACGCAAGGAGTAATTATAACAGCAGAGAGCGACTGTGTTGCGCCTGTAATTAACAGTGTTGAGTCTCAACATATCTTCCTCCTCTCCTCTCCTTTCATTTGAATGCCTCACTGGTTCAGGTGAAATAGGCAGGACAAGACCAAATCACCCACGTTGCTGCTTGTCTATCCATCAGCCATGGCAGTCATTCCAACGCGTTCTCATCCCAGCTCGTCATATATCTACGTTTTATCATGCGCCCTTCGCTTCATATCCATACCTTGGGCGTCCATGGCCGACGCACTAAGCTTTCCCTTTAGCCTCTCGAACCGATGCGCAAAGGCTTGGACAAGCACAAGGTCTACGTTACTTTGGTTAAGTTTAGGCACAAAAATCACGTGGTTCGGTTCATCAAATGAATGGTGACGCTTGGTTTCACATGGGACGCAAACTCCTGTCTCCTGGGTGAAAGTCGTGTCGTTTCTCGCTTTGGAAGATACAGTATGTACGCCATCTGCTCAAGTCATCTGATACCGACGAGGATGGCTTTACATTGCTGGTACATTAAACCCTTGTGCGTCTGGATGGGACGCGAAGTGCCATGACAAAATGTTGATATCTGACGAGATGGGCATGAGAACAGGCTGGTCATTCCCTTTAAACCGGCGGGGTTGTTGGTAAGAGAAGCCACCTCCTGCACCTTAACAATCATACAGCAAATCAATCACATGCTCACAAACTATTACATATATTCACTTGGGAGGGAGGACAGTACAGGGAAAAACTGGACTGGGAAAACTGCAGTGGAGACGAGACCAACGTGAATTCTTCAGATCATCATGCACAGGCTAAAAGGAATGTTCACTTGTGTCCTTCCTGATTGAGTTCAAATTATGTTGAAAGCAAAGAACAATTTTATTTTCAGCTGATGCTGAAAACAAACAAACAGTGATTGTCATAAATTACTAATCCTAGCATTAGCCAGACACATCTTAGGCCAGGCTGCAGGAAATGCTCTGTCACAATTTTTAGCAATAGCCCCATTTTTGCAACACTTAACATACATATTTAGCTGGCAATGTAGACACTAGGTCCTACCTATGCATGTAGGAATCAGAACTAGGGCTGTTTGAGTTCGGCTTGGAAACTTTTAGTCACACGCTGTTAGCAACATGACTGAGGTTAGCACAGCAAGCTGATAACGAAACACAGCACGATTCAGACACAAGGCAATCCAAAGTGCTTTACAGGGGGCATAGAAAGACATAAAAAATAAGACACTGGGAAATTTTTTTAAATTGTATTTAAAAGACAGTAAAAACAAAAGCAAGCAAATAAATTTTGTTTTAAGTACTGATCTAAATGAGGCTGATAGTTTTAGCAGGGTTTGTGTGTCGACGTTGCTTTGCCATTGTAGGGTATGTCAATGGAAACACATTGAACATGTTAACACACGTCCGCATATATTTTTCTTTTTTTCCCCCCGCTGTACCGAACTCACATTGAACTGTGTCCCCCTAAACCAGAGTATGAAACTAACTATGACTTCAGTGTACCGTTTCACCCGGAATCAGGACCAAGAGGCATATAAATCCAACCCCACCCCTACTCAAGAATTCTGCTTTTTTCATCCAGTGACAAAATACTGTTAAGTTTGTTCCTGATGCTGTTTGCCTTTTGTCAGGAATTTTCTTCTGACTTGAACTCACTCCATCACAGCTGATTGCTTTCAGGTCATAAATAACATGAAAGCAGCTGCTTCCTAAAAGATCGCCATAGTGTACATTCAAACATCTAAAATGTTACAGTGTGGATTGGAAAATTAAGGGTGAAACAGGTGAAATCATCTCAGTCCATTGGCAGACTTTTTCACTGCTGCTAAATTGAACCTTAAATTTTTTTTATTTTTTTTTTTAAAAGACTACATAAGTGGTCAAGATGGAGTTGTTTTTTTGTTTTTTTTTGCAGTGCATAATGAACTTGCAGTTGTGAGAGACCTGAAATCATCATGTCATTATGCTACAATCCTGGCTGCCACAGATAAGAAAATGGCAATGTTCTCTACTGTATTTGGCTTCATGTGGTGATGTGTGGCTGTAGTGGTTTGGCTGTGTTTGGCTTCACTCGAACAACCTTTCAGTGTGTGTGTGTGTGTGTGTGTGTACTGAGACAGAAATGAACTCAGCTACAGCTCTCAGTACACCACTACAGTAGTATTTTTCCTTCACATACAGACACACACACACACACACACACACTGGTGCATGCCTGCTCACATTCCATTTGGACGCTCTGCAGCCAATTGGCAGCCAGCATGCAAATGAGATGGGTGTGTCCTTTTTAAACTGGAGTACAGGGTCTGAACGGAGAGTAGAACAGAATCAAGTAGAACGGACTAGAATAGACCACGATAGAGGAGAGTATACGAGAGCATAGTCTGAGAATATGTTAGAAGGAAGACAACAGAATATAAGTGTGGAGACAAACATAACAATGGATAGAGAGTGGAAAGTGTGTGTCAGTAAAAGGCTGTGTGGTCCAAATATCTACTAGATTTGCTTTTTGTACAAACGTAGACTCGAACTAGAGGAGAAAAGAATCAAATAGAATGCACAGTGGCCAACTCACAACTCACATTTTGTGCACGTGCGTATGAATGCATGCGTTTGTCTGTAAATAGCTTTCACCGTTTAATTCGCTTGCAAAAACGCGTGATCGAATTGCATGTTTTGTCTGTCCAACAGTCCCAAAGCTATTCAATCTGAAACGATAGAAAACAGAGAAACGCCGGAAATCCTCACATCTGAGAAGCTGGAACCAGAGCTTTTGTGTGACAATGACTTAAACTACTAAACAGAGAGTTACTCCAATGTCAGTGGAGTGTGTTGCGGTTAACCATTGCATTTGTACCTGCGTTTGTCCGGCATGACTACACACACAGCAAATCCCAGTTGTGTATTAATCAAACCTTTTGCAAGTGGGAATCAGTCCTACTTGGAGCACAATTTGTCAGACTGATAGAGCAGAAAAGGTTGTGGTTTTTGATTTGGTTACTTTGTCTGTTTGTCAGCAGGATTACAGGAAAAACTACTGGGCTGATTTTCATGAAACTTGGCAGAAGGGTGTAGCATGGGACAGGAAGGAAGGAAGAACCCATTAAGTTTTGGAGCGGATCTGAATCGCAGGGCGGGTACACACACTATTTTCACTTTCGTTAACATTGCGAGAGTGCATTTGGCCTTGGCGGAATGAATGCCATACACCTTAAAATCGAGAGGATGTTAGTGAAGTCCACATTCACAGGTAGCACTAATCCTCTGGAGTACTCCACACATGTAGCTGCTCAAACTTCTTACAGAAAGCAGTCGTTATTGAACCCTCAGGGACAGTGGTTTCATGGGAGAACTCGCACAATGGTTTTTTTTCTATTTGCTCATTTAAATTTGACTCAGGTAAACATTTCTTCCTTGTGGACATACAGTTCACAAGGAAGCCGCCATGTTCATGAGGTTATTTCAGTCTATACATTTGATGTCTGCACATATGTTCAGTGTTTCCACAAATGTATGTTAAGTATGTGAAATATTTACAATTTAATGTATCATAAATGCACAGCTGAGAGGATGAGGCTTCAGCTCAGCACAGCCATATTTTGACTAATTTCTAAAATATACAGACATAGTGGCTGCACTTGCGGATTGGCATAGAAGAGTGGACTGCTGGCCTTGGTGGAGGTCTGCGCTCCCTGAGTCAGGGCTCAACAATAAGGATTGTCCACTTGACCAGGGCAAGTAAAATGCCACCTTGGGCTAGTAAATCTAGCAACTCACCTTCCCGATAGGGCAAGTGGTAAAAAAGAATTAAACACATCAGTTTTTTTCCCAGAGCTGGTGATGGAAGTACCTAAGGAGTGAGTCATCTCACGTTTTTTTCTCTTTTTTTCTCATTTCATTAGTTGGCTGGTGAAACCCAACTAATTTGCACAGTATGAGTTGTAGGTTTAAAAGCCAGATGGACAAGGTTAAACATGACAATTCACTTTGTTCACTTTATTTGTTGTTGTTTGACAAATTCATGAATCATTAACATAATTCAATAGCTTGGGGTCTAGGAACGTGTGATAGACTTTTATTACAATTTTCAGAATCTTTACGCAGCTACCAAATAAATGATTAATGGATCATGACAATAGTGGTTAGCTGCACCTCTAACGTTTCCTCCAGGGATTTGGGAAAGCTGCTTACAGAGTTGTTCTAACCTGATCGGAGTTTCCAGTAGGTGGTAAATGATTATCCATGCCTCAGCCTTGATAGTGTGGTAAAATGGACCAGTGCGCATGATGCCCAGACGCAGCTGGACCATTACAGATAGTGGTAATTGTGCCTGATCAGCTACAAAGCATCTGTTCCATTCGAACTGGTATTTTCCACATACTATTAGAATTCTAATGCACAAAAAATGAAAATAAAGTGTTTCCTAGTGTTAAAAAAAGTCACTCACTCTCAAATGAGAACTTCTCTCTGTGTATGGGTTGGGAGATTGGAGTGAGATTCCCATGATGAATATGGGAATATATTAGGAGCAGAGATTGGTCAATGCCAGGACGACTTAGCTGGGGTTTTTTTTACCTGCTCATTATCTTTCCACAGAGCTGGGAGTTCGAGCAGATCAGGTAGTTTCTGCATGTAGAAGTGGCTTGTGTTTGGAGCTTAAGGAAGAGGAATTTCCTGGACCTCTGGTGACACCATAAGTGGAGAGTGATCTCCAGAATTTAAAATTACTTTTAAATGAACGTTCACTTTAATCCTAATGCTTGATTACATTGTTTTCTTTTTTTCAAAAAATACAGGGATAAGGCAGGGAAAAACACCTTGCAGCCCCGGGCCCTGCTGATAATGATTATCAACAGGGCACACAGTGTACTGAGGTAAACACAATACTGAGCAGGAAGTGTGCCAATCCCTTCTGTGCTGCACCACAGAGCACATCTTATTAAAAAACCAATCAGTGATGTCCATTCACTGTGTCTCCTAGTTTTAAACCATCTTTGAACAAAGACATTCATTCCCCAAATTTAGGGTGTTCTCTCACCTGAAGTTTGGCTCGTTTGGTCCGGACCAAATGAGGATACAAGGATACATTGTTGCATTTTAGTTGTGGTGCTTTTCCTGTTCACACTGACTTTAAAAACAAACAAACATAAACATAACGTTATGCCACGTTAGGAAATCAAACTCTGTTGAATGACAGAATTTCTTGCAACACTTTGATGCTTCTGATGTGTATATTTATGTTCTTTGGTGTCACAAAGAAATAACTGATTATAAGCCTCATCGGTATTATTAGACTGCAAATTGACCACATGTTATGAATAGTGGCTAACAGGTAGAGACAGGATGAAAAAGAGGCGTCTTGTAAGATATAGCAATAGCACTGTCTGATGTGCCAGATTCATACTAACATCTTCTCTATTCATCTCTCCTCCCAGCATTAAAGCTGCTATCATCAGTATTTCTATATTAACAATGGAAAGTGGCATTCATTTGTATTCATCGGCTCCAAACATCACACCCAGATGGACGGGCTAATTTTCTCTCCTTCCTGGCGCGATGCTATGACATAGAAGTTCCAGACGTTGGCGTGTAAATAGTTTTCCATCCATTTCACAGATTACCTTTATGACACTGACTTTTCTTAAGTTCTCAGAGTTCTCAGCGACAGACGGAGCTCTCTGGTGCTGAGACTCATCATCAAGCACCTCGCATGCTTACGGAGAGATCAAATTTAGGCCCATTCAATGAACTAAAGAATGTCTAAGCGTGCCATCCAGGAGTACAGCTAATTAGCCGTCCTTTCCCATGTCTTCAGTGGTAAGGCCTAGCTTAGTGGCTTCGCAGCAGACTGAACTACTTTATTTAGCATGGGGACGGGGACGGGGACGGGGGGGGGGGGTGTAAACCACAAGCAGACTGCTCGGGTGACTCACTGCCTATAATAGAGGTCTGCTTAAAAAAACCCTGCACTGTTTAAAAACAGACAAAAAAGAAAAGAGGGAATGACACAGAGTGGAAAAAGAGACAACTAGTGATGGAAGTGAAATAAAGAAAGTGCTTCCTGCTAACACAGTCACTGATATCAGAAGGGTGTCTGTCCACCCTGGTTCCATTTACTAAAAAGGCAATAGACTATTTTTTTAACTTATCATTATGAATATATGAATATATATTGCACATTGTAAAGGCTAAAGTAAAATGACACCATCCGTGTTTCGATTGGTTCCCTGTACCCCTCACCTTCACTATGCTGCCACCAGGCTGGATTTTTTTGCGGAAAAATTAAGGTTTGGTTTACGGCACAAAGGAAGGTGTCATATGTGACGAGCTGGGATGAGAACGCTTTGATAATACCATTTGGAAACGCTGGGGGTGTGGTGGGTGGGTGGGGGTTGTCTATTTTCACTTAAGGGTGCAAAGCTCAGTTAAGCTGAGTGCGCAGAGGGCACAGCAGTGTGCATTTTGTAAATTCTACAGTACACTTGGAAAGGAAATGGGATGGTCAGCATGTACCACTGCTCTCATCACAATTAGTGATGTTGTTTACACATGAAACAACAGCTTATTTGCCCAGAATAACACTCATGAGGACCTGTAATTTTGTCTTTTTGTTTCATCAAACCATAGCAATCATAAACACGCATGATTCCACTCCACCACATCCTGTTCATTGCAGCCACAGGTCTTCCTCTACTAAAATTAATGACGCACTGTCTCAGGAGCAACGGGAGATGATACACATAGCTGTTGCCCCCGGTAACTTGTTGTTTTTGGACAAGGATCTGGAGAGAGGATTGGTGACGACAGGTGATGTAGAGAGGAGCGAGAGGGATTTGATTCACCTCTGATTTTTCATGCAACAGCAGTCTGGATCATGTACCTGCTTCTCTAATATGTCACCTCGGGAGACTGTTGGCCCAACACTGAGTGATTATTTTGCAGAAGCATTGAGTAGCATTTAATCAAGGTAGTATCCACAGTAAATATGACACACATGATTAAAATTTGTGTTACAGTGTGGGATTTACTTTATATCTGTTAATAGAAATCAATAACAGCTGACTAATCACCAACTACACTGATAATCGATTAATTCTCTGATTTCAGCTCCCCAAATGTGAATATTTTCAGATTTTTCAACATTTTCTGACATTTAATGGACCAAACGACTGATTGATTCATCGAGAAAATGATCCACAGATTAATTGATGAGGAAAATAATCGTTACTTGCAGCCCTAAGATCAATGAAGCTACCAAATATTCATTTTTTTGTGTGTGCCATTTTTGCTTTAAAAATTGCTTCAACAATGAACTTATTATCAAAGAAGTCTGTTAGACTAATCGATCAATTGACTGAAATAAGACTTGAGTCACAGTAATCAAGGTTCATTGTTTTCAGCTGTGCACGCACAAGCATGCGCGAGCGCGCGCACACACACACACACACACACACACACTGCTCTACATTAATAGCCAGGTGTGCTGCTGAGTACTGCAACACCTGCCCACTGATCACATAAACATAAACACACACACACACACACACACACACACACACCACAAGTTAACGAGTAGCTCGCCAGCTTGTGTCGGTGTTCTCAGTCTCACGTAGTGGTTTACACAATTAAACACACATACGTAGCCAGGGTGCGAGCCCCGGATGTCAGTCAGGATCTAATAACTACACCGCCCTCCTGAGGTCCGGCTCCGGGCGGAACAGGCGGCAGATGTGCGTTTGATTTAAGGGACTTCAAATGCAGACAGCTGACCTCCAGCAGAAACAGAAACAGCACGCCGGGATAGTTTATAGCTACTCGTGAATACTCACACAGGTGACAACAACGAGAAGCGAAGGAAAGTCGGGCTAATTGAACGCAGCATGCGCGTGAACTCACCACATTAGTGAGGAAATCTCCGTCGCTGAGTTCCTCCAGGTCCAACAGGTTGGTCCCCCCGGACGGATAGAGTTTCTCTGCCGTTAAACTGTCTAAGATAGACTCCATCATGATTGTCGCTGTATGTCAGCTCACTGCTCAGTAGCTATCTGGACTGGTGGTGAGCGCAAATCTTCAAATCAACTCATTAAAACGAAGCGGTTTGCTTTTCAAAGTGCTGTGAACGTGCGGTGTTAGTGTCCAGCCGTTGTTGACACCACCTCTACGTGAACGTAAATGTCGAGCTGAGTGCAGCCGCTGCTTTCTTTTTTAGTACAAACTTGAGAAATATCGAAAATTCACATGGTTCTATAACGTTACAGCTGCGGCGGAGACGTGCCTATCCATCCAGCTGTGTGCGCGCGGCTCTGCCTCCCTGCTCGCGTGCGCGGTCTCCTCCTCGAGGCAATGAATATTCAGGAATAGCCCCGCCCCGTGGCGTCAAATAGCGAGCACGCCCAAAACACAAAATATTAAGATAAACTTTCTGTCAAGTCACATCTCTACAGCAGCATTCATTGTATCAACAGTTGTGGAAATTAACAGAGTACCTTTTGTAGTAATTAAGCACATCTTTTGCAGTAGGCTACTTGTACTTGAGTATTTCCATTTGGGCCACTTGTACCTACAGTTCACACTGGAGGCACAAGTGGCCCAAATCTGATGTTTTGTTTTGTTTTGTTTTTTTGCTCATATGTAACTCAGACCTGTTTTTTTCCTAACAGTGTGAACAGCATACATCACATGGAATCTGATCTTTTCAATTTTGATTCAAGTCATATGTGGTTCTTACAGAAGAGGATTAGGGGCACATGTGAAAAATGTATTTGAGTTCTGACTTTAAACTCAGCATTCCGACTTTTTTGTTAGAATTCTGCGAGGAAAAAATTGTTTCTTAGAACTCTGAGAAAAATTCTGAGATTAAAGTCAGAATTCTGAGAAAAAAGTCAGAACTCAAATACATTTTTCACTTGTGGCCCTAATCCTCTTCCGTAGGTTCTAAATCAGATACAGGTCTGTTTTGTTTTTTTTGCATTGTGACAGTCTTACACAAACTGAACCCCTTGTTAATGTGATTAGTTCCACCTGAGCTTTTCTTGCTATGACCAGTTCAAATATCAATGAATATGTCTACTAGATGGTACTGGAGATTTTTACCAGAGTGCAGGGGGTCTAATATTAGGCCATGTAAAAATGTCTATGATAAAGAATTGTGTTAATTGTGAATTGTGTGTGAAAGAAACATCGAAAAAGAGAGGTAACTGTAGAGACTGACATCCAGAGATAGTGCCTGCAGCTACAGCACACACATCCACTGCAATGGGAATGAAATAGATATTTCTTTGTCTTCCATGATTGCTCAGGCTCACCCATCTCATTCCTCCCCTGTCATTCTGCCCCAGATTGTTCCTCCTCTGAGAGACAGAGATAGACAGATTGAAACTCAGAAGAGAAATGGTGTCCTGTCCATTGTGTAGCAGGTATCAGAGGTACCTGTGTTTGCACTGCAGCTCTGACCTGTTACATAATCTGGGTAGATTTCAGTGAAAGAGCTACATAAGAAGGGTATTTCCAAGTGTTATTGATCTTATAAATCTTCTACAGACATTCATGTTTCCAAGAGGATGAATCAATGGCTTTGGTGACCCTGACTTTTCCTCTATATATGCCACCATATGTATGAAATTTACACCAACTATTGGATGGATTGCGATGAAATTGTGTACACCATTGACATACTGTAAATAAAGATGGACGACGCATCTCCACTTCCTCCCACTGTACAAAAATGACGTCAAAATATCCAGGATACGAGTGCTGCCATCTTGCGCTGGTGACTTGCGTCATTTGGAGCCAGAGTCTACGCAGTAGTGATCGTGGCAGCGGAGTCGGAGTATCGAGTTCCCGCCCATACACCCGCCCACCCAAACACCAAGACATAATACCAAGACATCTACAAAGCTTTGTGTTTGTTACTTAGAAAATGTTAGCATGCTAACACGCTAAAAAGAGAGAGTGAACATGGTAATCATTACACCTGCTAAACATCAGTGCTTTAGTATCGTTATTGTGAGCTTGTTAGCACGCTAACATTTAGCTCAACATACTGCTGTATGCTCATGATTTCATTTGGACTTCGAATGATGATCCACTTCGCAAACCCAGAGAGGAATGTTTGGGGCACAAAATTTCAGGCTACTTGATATTTTCATGGATTTATCCCTATTGTTCAAATCAAGGCCATTGCAGAGGATGTGGTAGAGGTGAGGAAACAGAATTCCTTTGTCATACTGCACTACAATGATTCCCATTAAATATTTGTGTGTATGTTTTATGTTTCTATTCAAACAATAGTCACTAAAAGTTATGTAATGATCTCCTGTTACTCTACAACCTCTTTGCACCTCACTTCCCCATCGCTCATTTCTCCTCTATCTCCACACCCTCTCTTGCTCCTTCTCCTTTCTCCCTCCAGATATCACTTTACGGAGGTGTCCCACCCCCAAGGGACAGGGTGTCTCTGTGTTCTCACACACACATTGGTGTTGTATAACTGTGGTGACCTTCCATTGAGTACAGAACTCTAAATCAGATAATTCTAATTCTAATTTAAAGGCCCACTTCATATTGACAGCTGGAGGCACATCTTTGTAAAAGTCTTATATAGACGTGTAAATGTGTTCAATGATAATTACATCTGATGGAAACAACAGTGAGGAATGTTGAATGTAAATTAAAATAAAGTAAAAACGCCTTTAATATGAAACCTAAAACTTATAGTTATAATCTTAATGATTATTGTCATATCAAACCTTATATTTGTTATTATTTGTTTGTCTGTACTTTTCTTTTTTTTCGGTGTCATTCATTGACATATCCATCTTCAACTTTTAGTGGCACAGAGCCTAAAGCACATAGCTAGCTAGCCAGCCGCGACATGGTATGCCGCATGTACGTCGTCCCTTCCCTGTTGAAGGAGGAGAGTAGCTCTCTACAATTAAATGGAGGCTAGCATCCAACTCTGATTCGCTGTAATTCTGCAAGTTTGTTAAGACTCGCCCACTTTTCAATGCTCACATCAAATTCCTCCAAATCCCACCTGCCTGTTTCGCTCGGAAACAGAAGCTAGATACTCTCGAAGTGCTGTTTCATCAGGACTTTAATGTAAAAGTATTGATTGGTGCAACCGTAATGATTATAACTTTGAAGAACATACCTTTATTGACAGACTACTACAAAGCTTTACACTTTAAAATGATTGCTTATCCTTTCAGTTTCAGATTGCTGAAATGAAATCAATGCAATTTTTAAACTTTAGAATCTTGAGTCTGTTTGAAGGCACAAGGTCTCTGACTGGTTGGTCATCAGTTGATGCGGGTTGTGACAGGCAGCCCTCTGATTGGCTGACTGGTGCAATGATGCAAGTGTGACTCATCCTCTATTCTGAGCCGGGTGACTTGGGGTTTTGACCTTTCGTCTCCTTGGTGACCACCATGATGTCATCAACGCTGCACGCATTCATTGCTGTCATCATCCTCTCCCATCTCTCAGATCCACTCGGGTTTGTTTGGCATCACAAAGCCTCAAGGCAGAGAGCAGTTTATATGTGTCTGTTTGAGTCAATGATGGGTTCTACCAGACAATCACTATTCATTCACATATTTTCTCTTCCTCACTCCCTGTGCTGGTCCAGTTAAGAGGCTTGAACATATTCAATGTGGCACCCACTCGTGTTGGCGAATATTAATTCTTCTATTCTATTTCCCGACTTCTATTTCCAAGCAGTCTGTTAACATCAAACTAGTGGTCAGACTTTCACTTATCCAACTTATCACCTCACTTTCAATAAAACTAGCATCCAAAAATTTATTTTAAAAGCAATATATTCAGCTATTAAGCACTTACTTACTGGCAGAGCTTTTGCGATCTCACAGCCTGAAGACCTCAGGAGAAAGCAAGATTATTTTTGTCAAACTTCTGTGTTCAAGATCAAGAATGAACTTTAACATACTGTATGTTTATGTTTAAGTGACAAAGTCCTTGAGTATGTAAGAATTATGACTCTTTTCGCTAACATTAAAGGAGCAATTTGTAGGAATTTGAAGGTACCTCCACAAATATAGGGGGCAGCATATCACCAGAGTAACCACCAACTGCTGTCACTATACTGTCTGCTGTAAGTTTGTTATCTTGGGCTGTGTAATCTTTGGCTGTAGCTTTAGCGACTGTTAGCCCATTTAGCATTAGGGCTAGTGGGCCTCCTGCATCATTGAAATCTGACTAGATCGCAAGCGTATCACAGTGGGAATCACAGCAGCAAACAGGGCTCAGCTCAAACGAGCTCCGAAAAACCCGAACACGGCTGGAAACCAAACTGGGAACAGACACAGCCTCAAACTGGCCCCACCGGTCTGGCGGAAAGGCTGATGAATCTGTGAAGACTGGGGGGTGATGGGGAGGTGGAGGGGTGCGCATAACACCAGCATGAACAAACTAAAGGCAGAGACAGAGAGACTTTTTTTTTTTTTTTTTAAGTGAATAGAATGACAGGATGGTATGAGAAATTAACTTCAGGCCTAAGCATGCAAAAGAATAGTCTTCCTGTCTGAACTTTCTCTAGAGCTTCATTTCATATTTGGAACGCTTTTAAACTAAAATTACTATTAATTATGGCCATATCTTACAAATTGCACCTTTAACCAAGCACTTATTTCAACCAAAAACCATTACCATAACCTGAACCAAGTTGCTTTTGTGCCTGAACCTAACCAAACCTGAACCATTGCAGTTTGATGTCAGAAAGAAGAAGAGAAACTTGTTATCCGTTTAGAGTGCAGAGAGAGAGATGTGATCACGGAATCCAAACACACTGAAAGGCTAATGCTAAAAAATGGCAGCCATCAATAGAGTCACAAATGGGGTCTGGTATAATGAAAATCTTGAGGTCTGTTTGTGAATCTGGTCCAATCTGGACATTTTTATCCTCTGTGTTTGAACATGAAGACCAGTGGGGTCCTGTGATAGGCTGGTTGGTGGTAGCTGGGTGGAGTAGGCGGTGGGATGGAGAGTAAGCAGCACACAGTCAATGTCCCCATAATGCTTTTTTTTACGAGTGGCTGGAGATGGAGCAGTGTGTGTAAACGGTGCAGCAAACTGAGCAGCTTTTCTTTCTGTTCTCTCCTCCTTACAGCCGAACAAGACGCCAAAGAGGCCCCCATGTTTTCCTTCGCTGTTCCAGTCCGTCGCTGAGCTGCTTTTTTCCTATCTGTCTTCTTTCAGATGTCGCCGATCGTGAAGTTCAGAAGTTCAGAGTGTGCCGTGAGGAGAGAGAGTGGGATACAAAGAAAAGAGCACAGAGACTCGGCCTCAAGTGACTAGAGCGTGACTGTAATCAAAGCCAGCCGTTACATCATCGACACACTCCTACAACAAGGGCAAGTTTAGCTGATGGACTTCAGTGACTGCTTAGACTCTTGACATGAAAACGTCAAACTATAAGGATGAACTTTGACAGCTTGGCCAAAAGTATGTGGTCTCTTTCCAAGACCATGGGCATTAACCTGCTGCTGTAACAGCCTCAGTCTAATTTGTCTCACGGATGTTTGATGGGGTTGAGTTCAGGGCTCTGCAGGCTCGTCAGCATCCTCCACACCAAACTAGACATGGGTATTCATATAGCATGGGACAAACAGTGTGTTTGACATGTAGTGAGTCTGCAGCAGATGAAAGGCCTCTACTGCCCTCTACTGGAAAATGGAAGACATAACAAACAAGGAAACAAACTCCAGTGGATGCATCTATTAGTGGAAGCTCTCCGTTTCTACAATCATGTGCTGCATACGGCTCAAACAAAGTATTGCTTTTGTAGTAGAGGAACTGCTGCGCACATGTTAGCATGTACAGCAGATTTGTGTGTGTGTGTGTGTGTGTGTGTGTGTAGTTAGTTAGACAACAGCCAAATCATCAGTGTTGCACAAAAACACTAGATGCCTTTAAGACTGTCAGTCCACTATACCTGCTGAGTGATAAGAGGATTCAAAATATCTTAGGGTGAAACTAAAGTACTGATATCATAAATTCAGTCCGGTGTTATGAGAACAGACCCAGTTGTCTTAAAAGTCCCACTGTGACAAAGAGGTTGCTGAGTCACCACTGCATGGTCTTCGATCGGGTCAGTTTCCTGGTGAGAGCGTGGCGAACAGTCAGCATGTAGGAGCGGCGGTCAGGCAGAGGGCGCTGCTGATCCAACACCAGCCTGTCAGACACGAGGAGCAAGACATCACCACCAAGTGTGCAACAGCTGTACGCCCTCTCAGCTGCGGCACTGCAGATAAGATATACGAGGATCATATGAGGATAAGTACAAAGCATGCTGTCTCCAGTCTGGAGATGCTTTTTCCAGGTGTGAAAAACATTGCATTGTGGGAGAACAGTGTCAAACTTTGTGACTGACTGACTGTTTTGAGCACACGTTAGTTACGTTGCATTTCCGGGTGGGAACACTCGCGAACGATACAGCAAGCTGTCATAATGCAGCTGATCCAAACCTTATGAGCTGAAACACTGCTGCCTCCACAGCCAAGACAGCTTCTGCCACCGACAGCTCCCTGAAACTGCACCTACACACACACACACACACACACACACACACACACACACACACACACACACACACACACACACACACACACA